>JASSUY010045740.1:0-29658 GCA_032466535.1 Forpus xanthops
TCTGAGGAAGAAATTCTTTAGTGTAAGGGTGGTGAGGCAGTGGAATGGGTTGCCGAGGGAAGTTGTGAATGCTCCATCTCTGGCAGTGTTCAAGGCCGGGTTGGACAGAGCCTAGGGTGGCATGGTTTAGTGTGAGGTGATTCTGTCCCTGGCAGGGGGTTGGAACTAGATGATCTTAAGGTCCTTTCCAACCCTAACTATTCTATGATTCTGTGATTCTAGGAATATTTTAGCACAAAATAGAACAGATTAAGAATGCCTTTCACAAGAATAGAAATTCAGACATAATTGAATTGTGCAGGATCAGTAACACATAACTGCATATTTTTACTATAGACTAAATTTTGAAGGGAAGACATATCAGAGCTATCATAATTTTGATGAGAATATGAAGTCAGCAGATCCATACAAATACTTTAAAATCAATTAATTTACTTCAAAATTTTTTGTTTTGATAAACACTCTACACATTTCAGTAATTACAGGATGTAGACAGACAACTGAATTAATTTTCAGTCCTTCTTACAAGTGAGGAATAGTATCCTACATTTTAAAGACAATATTCTTGCTAATAGCGAAGTTAGTCTTGAAACATGGCATGCAGTCTTTTATCAAAAGTGAGGTACGTGAAGGAACTACAGCTGTGTAGCAGAAAATCTGTCATACTTATTAATCTGACACTCTGTTTTCTAACTACAAATACAGTAGAGAGATGTCTCTTCTGCTTCTTGAACTGAACATTGTAGAGCTGATTTCCTAAAACACATGGCAGATGAGAGTGATCCAGTCAGTCTCCTCCCAGTAACCCTGTCCAAAAATCTTAAATGTACAATCAAAACTTGGCAAGAGATGTACAGGACCACATACAACGTAAAGCCACCCAAAAGCATCATGACATTTATTGTACTTAAGAGAATACACAACCTCTGTCTGAACCCCATTGAAGAGGAAAAGATATTCTTTGCAGTAATGTGAACCAAATTTCCCAAAAGTCAGGGTATGTGGAGATACAACCAAAGCCAACAACATGTCCCATGAAAAAGTGCATTCAGTATTTCAGTTCAAGCCCCTTTTCCCATTTCTATTCTGATTTTACAACAGGAAAAGTAAATGCCAATAGCTGTGGGGGTGAACAAAGTAATTTATTAAATGTACATGCATCTCTTGTGTTTGCATGGGAATGGAATATCTTGTCCAGTAAAGGAAATCAAACACTGCTAGGAATTTATTATGAAGGTATTTATTGTGCCTCTGTTTACTGAACTGTCTGAAGGCTTAAAAATTATACTTTTTTTTATAATTTTTTAAGGGTGCATGAATCTTTTCGGGTCATGTAGGCATTACATATGTGTGTAGGTCAAAATTTCCTTTACTGCAACCAAAATAGTGAGTGCGTTAGTTGTTAGCCTATGTACTACATTACTTTCATTTCAACAGTGCATGGTTGAATTCTGCAGTCAGAGGAAGAACAGCTGTGGCCTTTGAGCACCAAATGCTGTTTCACTGAAACATTCTTCTATTGGCAGCTCCTCTGTGTCCATCCTGCTAACCCTTGTGTGGCCATGGCTTTCAGGACTGCCTTCTACATTTATTTTGTCTCAGGCAAGAAAAGGGATTTTTTCACTTTTATCTGCCTTTGATGTGAAAGAAATATTGTGATATTCTGTGGTTGATATTTCTGGCATTAATCTCCTAATTCAAATGGTTATAGACTATTACTTTTGTTCAGTGAATGCAATCATAAGTCTGTATGATGTGCTGTTACCATTCATCTGTCAGATTAGCATGTATTGAAAAGCATCTGCTTGACCTATGCAGATCTTTCATGGAGAGAAACAGGACTCTGCTCCCTTTATTTTTTTTTTTTTTTTTTTTTTAATAAATTAGAAACAGAACCAGCTGTTACTGTGATTACATAAATTTTGTACAACTGTGTTATGGAAGGCCTTCAAAACAGTGCTTTCAGATGATCAACCTTATATCTAACTGTTCCTAAATGTTGTGAGGAAAGAGGTCTGAAGAATTAAAAACTCCTCAAAATTGCAACATCATAAAGAAGTTGATTGCAAAATTCCAGTTCAAAGTAAAACACAGCTATTATAAATTCATAAATTAAGTCAATAAAGACTTCTTCAGTGACCAACCAGGATTGCAAGACCACAGCAGTTCCAGGCTATAAACACATTATTAGCTCATCCAAGTTATACATTAACATTGTATTGTAGTACAGCCTTTTTGTTTTATATCCTGTAACAGCTCCTGTGATATTAATACTTACCTTGGAACTAGGTTCGACATCTTAGGTAGTACCAGTGCTTAAGTTTTACTATACATGCTAGATTTTTGCTGTAGTAGATAACACTATGTCTTGCTCCTATTTCTCTTATTATGTCTTAGTTTTATGTTAGCATCAATAAATGCCTTGTATTCTGAATTTTTTTAAGGTTTGAAGAAAGTAATTTACTGAAATAAAAATATCAGAAATATATGAAGGGATATTAAAACACTGTGATTTACAAGCTTGCTTTGAAAAGGATGTAGGGCATTTTTGTGCTATGCCAAAAAAGATAGGATTACCCTTACAAGCAATGTAAGCAATAATTCTTCTAACCACTTATAAAAGTTGCCTCTTTTTTGGAAAATGCAAGCACCTCAGGAGAATCAAAAGCAAAATAACTGAGCTGAAGTTCTGGAACATTATAGTTGGTTTCAGCCCAGGATGGAAAATGGCTTGAAATATTTGTTGTCACATTGTGAAAATTACACTATTCTGAATTGTCAAAAATACAAATAAAAATATTAATGGTAATTTGATTACTAATGAGAGCTGATACTCCTATCTTCTGACGGCTCTGGGGCCGTCCAGGTGGTCTTCAGTTTAGCCTTGGTGTTAGAGATTCAAGTTATTTAAAAACTCATTATCATAACAGAGTGAGGTCCTTTGATGACAAAGAAGCTAGACAGAATCATTAGAGATTTGTATTACATTAGCTAATGATTAATAAGAAATCAGTGCCTGAGCTTATAACTAAGACAAGTCCTTAATTAAACAACAGGTTAGCTAACAAACATCAGAGAAAAAATGCTGTTTGAGAAAGGCAACCCATGCTTTCACTAAGGCTGATTAACACATATTCAGCTGATTGGCAAAATGTTTCTCAGAATGCTTTGGGGTATTTAATTTCTGCCAAAGCCTTAAAGGGACAGATACCCTTACAAAGATTATTGGAGGAATGATGACATTTGACCAGATGAGCTCTTTCAATACTATTCACATTATGCTGAATATTTAATTTGTTTAACATGAATGAAAATAGCATATATGTATAGCTGCAAATTCTGCTTTTAAGAAATTATTTACTGTTAACTTTTCAATTTTTACTCTGTCCAGCTTTGCCTGTGCCAGTTTATAAAAATCAGTTTTCCCTTATTTTTCAGCAACAACAAAGTCATTAGCAAGGCTTATAATATGAACATGTTTTCTGTTGCTGTCATTATTGGTGATGAGGTATGAAACATTTCCAATGAACCTAAAATGCCAAGAGCAGCAAACAGCTCAGTTGGGTTTTTTTTTTTCAAGCTAGACTACTGTAATTCTCTCTCAACTGCTGGTCTCCCCATGGGCAAATACAACACCTACTAGTTGTGCAAAATTCTGCCTTTTTTTTTTCTCACAGAGAGTCGCACTAGATATTATCACTTGTACATAATCTGCTCTGTTTTTTTCAAAGTCCATAATTTGCAAACAAATTTTTGCTAGCATATGCCTGAGGTCTGTTCCCCAAAATAGAGAACCGATCCTGCAATGTGAATATTTCATTTTATCCACAGATTACTTGTTCTCTCATAGTCCTTTTTTTCTTCCATTTGACTCCTCCAGGTTTTCTGTTTTCAGCTGATGACAGATATAAAGTAGATTGAATATCATTACAAGATAAATGAATAATCTTTAGTGAGAAGTTTGCCCTACAGTCTTAGAATCATGTAACAGTAGATTGAACAGTCATTGTAACTACAGTTGGGGAAGCTTCTCTATTGTTTCTAATTACCATTCTTCTAGGAGCTTTCTCTTACTTTAAAGGAGAAGACAAACACTACACCATTACTGTTTATTGGGTTAGCAATACAAACTAAGATTTTACATCTGAATTTATTGCAAATATTGTATGCCTGTTTAACTTTAAACATGTACTTAATTTAAATGAATTTTTATTGAATATTTGCATCATACAGTCATGGCAGAAGCTGCTGGTTGTGTGTTATATCTGAAGAAGTTTAAATTAGTTATCTTCGTAATTGCCTGCAGAGTATTTCAGCTGAGCTTAGCTCAGGATAATGTGAGAGAGTTTTCAGCTCTTGAAGGGCTGGAGAGAAGAGGCCGTGACACAGTCTGAATTCTGGACTGATGGTAATTGACCACTGGGTAGCCAGCTGGTTTAAAACTATTTCTGGCATGCCTATGTGAATTCTGCCTAGAGAAAGTATGGTAGTAGAGTCCTGCCCTTGCTTTAATACCAGCCAGGTCGAGTAGGCAGTTTGATCATGAGCTGGAGGTGCTGTATTAACTCATGAAAGAAAATAGGTTTGATTGTCTTTCCTAATCATATGGAAATGTTATTGAGAATGTTATCCAAGTAGAAAACTGGACTGGTGGATGATTTAAAAAAAGCATATTATGTGTACAGATTGAAAACTTTAGATGTTAATCAGTTGTTTGGATATCAATGACTGTATCCATGGATCCAAGAAATCATGTCATGCATAAGAGCACTATTTTTTATCAGCTTGTGCAGTTTAAATTTTTGCCCTTTTTCCCCTTTTAATTCAGAAAGTAAAGCACTTGCATTACTCCCAGAGGGTAAAAATCTCTGTAAAATTTGCAAACCTAAAGTAAATTTCAAGCATATGTTTTCTCATTATACTGTTCTCTGGTAACTGAGCTCTTAGTACATTTCTTTTTCAAAGCAGACAAGTGGGACTCCGTTTATAAACATTTTGTTTGAAAGTGTTAATCTTGAAGACAAAAAAAAACCAAACAAACAATGAAAAACAATCCAGAAATCCCAACTAAAACAAACACCAAAGGAAATGTACAAACCAGCATTGTCCCAGCTGAACTATAAAAAACACTCCTTCAAAGGTTTGGCTCTGGAAATATGTATGTTTATGCAAATCTTCCTTTCTTTCTCCCCTATTCTTTACTTGCTCCCTCCTCTCTGCTAGATTGTAAAAATTCTACAAGCCAGATTCTCAATTTATGTAATGAACTTCATATGCGAAAAAGTCAGAATTTGCCCTTTAAGATATATAATCAATAAAAAAGTACTTCAAAAATATTACTGGGGACAAAATTAATATGTTGCCTTCCTTTCTGTTTACTATCAGCACTTTCTGCCCTTTCATTTTCACTGCTTGTCCATTTCATCATCTATGACACAAAGACTTTTTTTTAACTCTGAAAATATCTACCTTTGGGAAAGAGCTCATTTTGAAATAATTGGTTAAAATCTAGTAATGAAAACAGGGAAATGGTTTTGATTTTCATTATGTTTAGGGTCATTCCCAGGTCACATTTGACACAGATTCAATGTTCATATAAATCTAAAAAAAATCTGTAAAGGAAATTCAAGGAACAGCTGTAAAAAGAATGTGATCAATAGGAGCCAAAATAAGTGTCACTTTGAAATTTGCCAACTGCTGATGGATAGTTAAATGAATAAAACTATATTGTCTCTACCAACTTTTAAGAGCAGAAAGCCCTGGGAAGTCAGTCAGCTAAGTGACAGAAACTTTGCATGCTAGCAAATCTGTAATAGTTATTCTGTTCATTTAATATCAGATTTCCTATTCTGGGTTTAAATCATACTGTGAGTTACTTCATCACATTCCTGGTCTTTTGATAATGGAACGGTGATAAAGTTATGTTAAATAGTTCTTTTACCACAGCAACTGATTCTTCAAAAATCCTTCAAATACACTTCTTAGCCTATGGACTGAAGTATTCTTCTTCTTCTAACACTATTCAACCATCACCTTAAAAAAAAAAAAAAATATCCCTTAAGTATGTTTTCTACATTTAAAGGTGTCTGTATAGTGTGGTGTGGTGTGATGGTACCCAAGAACCAAAGGTAGGAATTCTGGCACAGCTGAATCCCCAGCCTGGATGACAGCGAGAAGCAGAGAGGTGCAGGGGACAGCATGCTCCACCACCATTGCAGGCACAATCATGTCAGCAAAAAGGTGCTTAATATCAACCTGACTTATATAAGAAAAGTAATATCTATATTGGTATAATCTTTCGCACAATACAACTGCATTTACATCCTTGGTTTTATAGGTATAATTTTTCCTTTTAAAAACATTGTATCAGCATATATGTAGTAGCAAGATGAGGTCTCTTCATCAGCTTTAAAGCTCTTCAGCTGTGTCTTAAATTTAGTAAAATATTATAAGTCCTTCAAAGCTAAAAGAAGTTAAAAGAAATCTCAATTACTTCAGTGGATTTTGACTGAAGAGTTAAAACACTAGAACTATATACAGTCCTTATATAAATCCCCTGCAGATATATTGCTTAAAATATAGACACAGATATGTGTTAAATTGGTTGTAGGTGAATAGAAAAGCAGAAGCAAATAGTAATGTCAATTGTCTGGAGATGTTGCTGCTGTAATAAAAATAGCATGCAGAGTACTAAAAGGTATTTGAATTTAATTTCCTTGTGTTTCATTCTTTATCACTTTTGTGTTTATCAGTCATTATAAGTTGCTAGATACTACTTGGAAGTTTGTTACTTGTGATTGACAGTTGCTAAGATATGAAAAGACATTCAGTTCAAGATGAACTGTCTTAAATTCCAATAATGTAAACATACATGTGTGCAAACTACAGTGAACCAAGCATACTTTTCTCAAAGAATCAATAATGTTACCAGAAGTACCCTTAGGGCCCCAACATGTGTTAATTATACGCATACTTCCAGCTAAAATCAGCATCTGAATTGCTGGAATCTGCTGCCTTATATCCTCAGATAATGTAAATCAGCATAACTCCACTACAGTCAATCTAGGGAAGCTGATTTACAGCAGCAGAAGACAAAGCTTGCTCTAGGTATCCTGTTGTTTTCTCATTAACCCATTTGTGTATTATATTTTGTCTTCTTTACCTTTAAAAGCATTTTGTCATGAGACAGATCAGTTGACTGACTTCTTTGCTGGAGGAGTCAGGGAGATGAGTAAGGTTCTGTGAGTAGTAGGTATCACAGCCCAGCAGGAGTGGGTTGGAGAACAAAATTCCTGAATGTGTCTCAGGGAACTATTTTGGACTAGATCTAGTCTGATGCTGTGAACTGAATAAACATGTGGATCACATTAGGGATCACTGCAGTCTCGGATTGTCTTTTCCAGTTGAGTTTCCCCTGAAAGGGATCCTGTTTATGAATCACAAGGCTACTTTGAATAGTGAACAATAGCATAGCGGCTGTGGCTGAGGGAGATGCATGCTTCCTGGGCTCTCTCATGAGTAAAACTAAAATGACAGTGTAGACTTGCTATAAAACCCTGGTCATTTTTTTTTTTTTTTTTTTTTTTTTTTTTTTTTTTTTTTTTTTGTTTTGTTTGTTTTTGTTTGTTTGCGTTTTTTTATTTATTTTTTTTTATTTTTATTTTTTATTTTCCTTTATTCTCCCATTCCCTTTGCTTTATTATGATTTAGCAAAACACAATTGTACTGTATTTAGAATGACAGCTAACTCCATCGGAACTTAACCCGTTCTGCTTAGAATTCCAATATTCACTGTGAAATCAGTGGAAGTTGATGTGAGTTTAAAAGTAATCTAGTGCTATACAAGGGACTATTTGGTGAAGGAGCTTGTATCAGTGTTTGTGGGTTGATAGAATCTGTTCTAGTTACCTTGTAGAGGTACTAGCTCTTTACTGTACATTTAAAAATGTCTTAACTGTAATCTACCTCAGATATGATGAATTTCTGGATGGATGGACTGGAATGAATGAAATCATCCAATGAAAGTGCACTTGACCTCACAGAAAAAGTATGTAGTAATTGGACATAATATATAGTCACATCCTTATAGGTCTCTCTAATTTGTGTTTTGGCTCCTTGTAAAAAATGTCTGATGTTTAGCTGCAAGAGCTTTTGTTGCAAAGTAGGTACTATGCACAGTGTGTTCATCAAGAACTACCACCTTTTAGAAGAGGATGTTAGCAGTGGAGCATATTGATATATTTAAACTATACAGACAATGATGTCTGCAGACTGTGCATATATTTGGAGTACCTTTAACAAATAGCCTTGAGGAGAAGAACGGCATATGTATTCTTCTGGAAAACCACCTAAACACAGCATTTACCCAGCTGCTTCAGTGAGTCTGAGAGTTCATAACAGGCTTGACACTTCTGTGGCCAATAGTACTAGCAGTACCAGCAGCAACATTATTCACAATACCTTAATTAGTGTAACTACAGATAACTCAGGCTTTCCAAGATGACCTGCCCCACCTGGCTTGTGTCTGTATGTTTGGGGTTGGCCATGATGTGATAAAATTTATTCTCCTGATAACTCTTACCTCAGCATCTTATCTAAACATTTGCACCACTAACAGTATGAAGACAGCCTTGTCCTTTGGCTTGAGACCTAACTGCCATGTATGAGCCTGTGGTTGAAACTATCTCACTCTTGAATACTAACCGCAGCATATTCATAACCTATGCCTCTTGGAATGTAGAAGAGAAAAGAGGAAATAAAAAAACCTTTTTGTGCCGTTTTACATTTTCAACCAGTTATTATTAAATTGCGTCTCATTACTAGTTTTACTTTTTAAAACTCAATGTGCTTGTCCAATATTTAATGTTCTCTGGAGACCAACAAATAGCAATACCACTTGTAGCTTCTGTTGTGCTGTACTCTTCTGAAGCTAAGCTATTGTAGAAATTAAAAATCTCAAAAGTATGCAATATATGAGCTAAGTGACTGCACAATAGTTAATTCTAAGATAAAATACACTGGTTTTATCTGCCTGTGGAAAATGCACTCAAATTTATTAGGAGAAGCATCAAAGCAGAGACGGACTGAATTAGTTTTTACATATCAATAGATGTCAGCTAACAGTATTTTTCTCCAACCTATTTTCCTATTGAATTCAATGTCAATGGGATCAGGATTTGGCTGAATTTCCCTCTCAAATCTATTCATTGTAAACCATAGAGATGACAAAGGAATTTGCATGTCCATGCACAGTAGCCCATGTTGTAGTAGAAGACTAAATGATTGTTGAGTTTTTGTTAGATGCATTATCTATGCAAGATCATGCCAAACTCGAAGTGAAAGTATAACTGAGAACATTGTGAAAAGAATTCTTAAATGGCTCGCTCACAGTGTGGCTTCATCTTCTAAGTTCAATTACATGGTGGTTTGAAATGTCACAGATAAATAGTAAATGCAGTAAAATTAAAAGATATAGCTCTTCACACAGTCATAAATATGTGGTTTTTTAAAGGAAATAAATTTTCATCCTCTTTGGTCTTCTGACAATTATTCTGGAAAGTTCTGAGACCTTCCTATGAAGCAATACTTCTCATAGGCCCTGGCATTGCAAAGCTTTCAAGTGTTTTGCTGAACTGAAGCTTTCAGAGGAAATTTGAGACTATTGGGATTGTGGTCAGAGTGCTGAAAATAGGGGATTTTTTCATTTTGTAACCTGGATACAGAAAGTGCAGCGGAAGAACTTACACTTAGATATAATATAGAATGAAATCTTTCATGAAAGGTATGATCCAAAGACCCATGAAATAAATGGATGGATATCCATGTGGTCTTGCCTGAGAGATGGATGGCTGCATGAAGTTTGTAAATCTTATTATAGCTCAAGTAACTATTTAGGGCTGATATTGCAGTCAGAATATTTTATAATATATGCATTTGTAAACAATGAATGGTTTAGGTCCTGCCAGGTATAGATTTATCAGTAGTCCCACTGTCTGTAGCATAGGCTGTTGAGGGAACTGGTAGAACTGTATTATTTGTGGTGATACATGTTGATGCTCTTCCAAAGTCTCCTTTTATCACACTTTAAAACGCATTCCCTAGTTTAACAAAGATACTACCAGTGCTCTTTTATTCTGTTCTAGTATGTGCAGCACACTTTTTTTTCTCTCTTTTTTTTTTCTTTTTTTTTTTTTTTTTTTCCATGGGGGTTAATCTTCAGGGATGAAACAGATTACCAGCTTTTGAACCAATTTAAGTAGAATCTCCAGAAACAAAGCCAGGACAAATAATTATTGGCAGTTCACAGAAGGTATCCTGTGCCACAGCTCTGCAGGATATCAGTAAAGTCAGTTCACTTATCTTTAATGGGAAACACCTGTGGTCTGGAACACAACAGGAAAAAAAAATCAAACTAACCATGCTGGAGACATTACAAATAAATTCTGAAAATAAGATCTTCCCTCATGTTCCTCCCCTCTTCATTCTTCCATCTTTGTCTTCCAGTCCCCAGACAATCACTTGTACCCCTCCTTTCTTTTAGAAAAGTTATGAAAGCCTGTCTTGAAAATTATATTCAATCACAGGCACTGAAGGGTATCAAGCAATTTCAGTTGCAATATTAAATCAGATGAAATCTTACTACAAACAAAAACATTCTTAATAAAGGCTCAGTTGGAAACCTTCTTTCAACTAGCTATTAAAGTGAATGCAAACCATCTGAAAATGTTTACCATAAATAATGACTTCACACATTAAAAATGCATTAACCTCTAAAATTCTAAGATCTTTTGTTTTTCTGTTGCTTTCTCAAAATGTGCTGAGGACAAGACATTTCTTTCGCTATTTTAACAAGTTACTGAAATTCTAATAGGTCAAGAAATATGTCCTGATGTTCACACAGAACACCAAGTTATGCAACCTTCATAATTTCATTTGGAATATCCAACTACATAGCAATTGTATTTAAGAATAAATGTAAAGTCTTGTCACAGGATGGCAAACTAATTTACACTTTAAAGCGACCTGCAGCATTGATAACACTGAAAGTCACAGAAAACCATAGTTTGAATTAGAAATATTAGAAGAAATTCAAGAAAAAATTTTAATCAAGGTCGTCCCTAGTGAAAAACAAACATGCAACATTGTTTTGCCTGTATTTTTTAAGGTGCACATGCACGGTTTTTGTCTTTTACCTCTCTCCATTACTTTTCATTTCATCCTTTCAAGAGAAATATCAGGAAGAAGAAATCAGAGAGAATTAAATTTGTTTTTAAACATTCCCAGTTAAAAAGAAAAGACCATGATACAGCAAGATGTTGAAAGAAGGCAATTTCTTATCCCCAAATTTTTATAGGTCTAAAAATACACCAGACTGCAAAAACTAGCACCTACATTTGCAAAGTTGTACAAGTTTAAAAATGTCACAGCACATAAAAATACATCTTTCCTCCTTTAGACTGATGACTGTTTAGCTTCAGAGCCAAGCTACTGTCATAACCTGAAGTTTTGTATATAGATTCACTATATAGAAATAATATGAAAAAAAAAAAAGAAAACAAACAAACAAAAAAAACAAAAAAAAAAAACCCAAAAAAAAAAAAAAAAACCAAAAAAAGCACAAACCTGGAAAACAGCCAAAACAACAGTGGCATGAACAGGAAAAATAATTCCTAAAAATATAAAGGTACCCAATTTCCAAAGAGTATAGTGATCCCTGAAGGTATCTGCTGCAGCCTGAATGCCTTGTAGTCAAAGGGGTTTCCTTTTCTGTATTATTCACTGTAGCTCATTGTTGAAAGGATATTCCTTCAATTGTAGGGATACAAACAAAGGGTGCATTGTTCCACATTGCTCTTTGATACAGCTTTGAGTTTCGTTAGGTCAGAAAGCAGGCTGTAGTGTACCTTGCAGAGTAGTTCATTGCCTGATACATCCTATTCCCGTTCAGAGACCTGATGCCAAGGTTGTTCTAGATTACCAGAACTACATACTCAGACTCCTGATAGCTTGTACATTTTGCTCTGCAGCTGGCATGACTTGCCTTTTCCTCCCTCTCCCATCAGCCAGCATGACACCTGTACTGGTTTGAAAAGATAATAGTATTGCCCACAACTAATATAGAAATGTACATGAAGGCTGCTATCAGGTCTCACAGTGTCTTAACAAGCCCAGCTCTCACAGCCTGTCAATACCCCTATTGCCTTGGACATTAGAAAAAGCTTTTGTCTTTGCTAAGCAAAAAGTTTGCTGCTTGTCTCCTGAAATGTTTCCTTTATGTTTAAAAATCACCTTCCTTCTCACATCAGCACATTCACAAATCATTAAAGGATTCTCCTACTTTTAAGTGCTCTCCGGGGATAGTATCTTTGAGACAAATATTTCATGGATGGAGCTGACAAACTCCTTCAGTATACCTTAAGCCTAGGGGCGGGGATACAGTCCTATTCTGTTTAGACATTCAGATGGCTGGATACAAAGGAAAAACACATTCTTCATGCCCTTCAGGGCTTCCAAATATGGTCCAAAGGCCCTGGGGAAAATTATAGAAAAAAGCCACAGCTTAGATCTTCTGAGGAAGTCATTTTCTGTTTGCTAAAAATACAGAGGACTATGGCATAAAATGAGACAACACCCTTTTGCATATGGAGTGAGATCATTGTGTGTAGATGACATAGCCAAGTAAGGATAATGCTAGAAATATTTTATAGACACCTGCAAAGAATAGGGTAGGATAATGATCCTGATGAAGTATGCAGTGTGGTAGTACCTGGATCAACTGGGGGCAAATTTAAGGGCCTTATTTTTGATGTTTCCAGTCATTTAGGCATGAAATTTAATTTCCCAATCTATCTCTAAAATGATCTCACAGGCAGGGAAACCTGCTGCAGATGGGGAATGAGTATAAAATTTGTTCATTTGTGAACTACGGTGAGCTGTATATTCAGTTTTTGTCAGGTCATTTCTGTGTTATATTCTCTTTATTTTCTTCTATCTCTATTTATTCTTCCAGGAAGTAAAATAATTCAGTGTCAAAGCCTGTACAATGCTGAGAATGCTGGAACGCTGCAGTGGGTGTTTCAGACACCACATGTTAACACTAGTGTGGGACAAGCTGTTGCTATAATGTAAGACCCTTCATCTCCTATTGATGCTTACAGTTTACTTTTGTAAATGGGCAGAACCTTGAAAAAGTACTTTCAGGTCTATAGCACCTATAATGCTAGGGTCACCTTATGCTGAAAACCTTTTTTTTTTTTTTTTCCCAAGAAGTGGGGGAAAAAGGAAGAGAAGGAAAGAACAATGTTGTCAGCAAGGGGAGGCTGGACACAGTCTGTCAGATCCTTCTACTTCTGAGCAACTAGAATTGAAAGAGCTAGGAGAGGCTTAGCTGTGGCACAAATCGGGATTATCACACTAAATTCAGTAGAGTTGCACAGACAAAAAGGCAATGTGGAGAAGAGGACAAATACATTAGTATTTCCTAAGTGTAAAGACTTTTTTATAAAGTTTTTTTTTAATGAAAACTCAGAGAAAACACTTGAGATCGTCTAATCCACATCAAAAACAAATTTCTATAATGTTTGGAATTAAATATCAATGTATGATAGGTGGAATAATTACAATTATTTCCAAGATAGCTGAGATTTATCCTGCTCTAAAAAATCTAACTGAACCATGGTCCACCTTTAAATCAACAGAGGCATGGTTTCAACCCTGATTTCCCCTGTCCCATATGGTGCACATTCACAACTTCTACAAAGGGTAAGACAGAACTGTAATTTGTGCAAATGAACAACCATGCTTAACACCTCTGTGCATTTTAATCAGCTAAAACTGCCACCTAGCTTGTGCATTTGGACAGAAAATTGTTCTTAGCCAGAAAAGGGTAGCAGATCATGACAGAGAGAGCTATGTTTTGTAAAATTATTTTAAGTTCAATAGGAACTGGGTATAAACGATAACTAAATTCTCTGATTTACACATATTCTTTAAGATTTTTACAAAATACAGTAGAAAGGCAAAACAAAAGACGCATGAAAAAATGTTTTGATTTGATTCAAAACCTTTAATTTAGGCTCTGACATTTTGTATTTTCTAATATGACGCATTGAAAATGGAAAATAGAAACATTTTCTCAAAGTCCTGATCAGAAAATTTTAACCATATTAGAGCATATGTGACCACTTTTGTTCAAAATTATCCCCTGTCAAATTCAACGTATTTGTGATAGATGTTTTATTTGAAAAGTCTAACTCACTGGCAGAAAAATGTAGATTGAGATTCCATGTAAATCGATACTCAAAGCTACAGAAAACATAAGCAAGCAAATACTTAAAGCATTAGTAAAATCAGAACTACTTGAGTTTGACTTACAAACCGGTAAAATAAAATAATTTTTGCTTTTATTTTTCCCTTTGACATTCCTGTCAGGATAGTGTACTGTGGTATTAGACATCTGGCTTAAACTCTAGAGCTTACTGGATTTGATCAAGGCTTTTTCTGTCATCTTAATCTTTTAAAAACACCACCAAACAGATATGGCAAAAGATTACTGAACCTAGTTTATCTGTTATAGTCTATCCTCTTTTGTAAAAAACACTTATGCTTCAAAAGTTAAGCAGATATATCTCAAAACTTAAAAGAGATTAATCTTATGGTATTTCTAATTGTAATTTGTGATCTCTAACTAAAGAAATTATAAATCATAGACTTATCCAATCTGGTCCAATCACAAGGCACACTTTAATTTTCTATAAAGATCTTAAACTCTTGCTCCTCTTAGAAGCAGCATGTGCCAGCTTCAGGCAGAGATTTAAACACTGGCAGTGATCCAGAAACAGAAAGAAACTTGAAATGGAGCTGCTACTGAAATACACACGCAGCTTCTTCAGACGAGATGTCAGCAGCACTTGTTCTTATGTCTGATAATGAAGTTTTATTTTTCTCAAATGATGAATTACAGGACACATACACATAAGGCATTTAACTCCTCCGTGAGAGGCAGGCACTTGATGCTGCCAGTGGAAAGCAAGCATTTAACTCAAGGTGTAACAGCACTATTGGTAAACCACAACTTCTTACACTGCCACTATAATTTAAATTAAGTAGAAGCTTAGCTTGTAAACTCACACTATGACCTATATTTTATGATTTTTTTATATCTCTTGGGTCCTGCTCACAATGAAACTTTCTAAGTCTAAAGCAATTTAAAGCAAACATTCCTGGGGCAGGCTATAAAATGTGATCTTTGCAGTCAGTATTTTATATGTATTTTGGATTAATATTGTACACCCAGTTGAAAAAAAGTATGATGAATGTAGACATTACGACATGTGTGGGATTTAGCTGAGTCTGTATTTGCACATGATTATTAACCCTGGTAACTGAGAAAACCGGCCTCTCCACACATCTTGTTCATTTCCACAAAAAGCATGTGCATAGATTTAAGAGAGAACGAATGTCTTGCCTTACTTAATTACAAATTTTTCTGGCTATGAGGCTCCCCCTGCTTGCTTCTCTTCGAGGGCAAGGGACTCAACAGATGTCATGTTACACCTACTAGATGGGGATAATTCTACTTGCTACAAAGCACTAACAATAACACATGGAGATGTAAGTTGTGAATCAAGTTCAGCAGACAGCATGGCTTCCAATTCTTAAGCATTTTGCAGTAAAACTAAAAAGCACCATCAAAGATGTTCACAAGTGTTATCATTGCAAATGTTTACAAAACATGAAAAGAATGGTAAAATATGTGCTTAAAAAATGTATTTGATAAGATCTTGAAAGAAAGGCATGAAAACATATGACATTGAGAAGTAGACTTGGTTTCCAGCACAGTGCACCAAGAAATTGCCTTTTTAATCAGTAATGGTGAATTCTTCATTAACAACATTTTTGCAGGTCAGTCTCACATGAATGAATTACCATGAAATAAGCCAAGTTGAGTTTCTGATGTCCTGGCTTTTCTCAAAGCAGTTTTTCTTTGTGATCCTGTGTGATTTTGCAAATATAAACTAAAATAAGAAGCAAAAATGAAAATATGACATCTATAATGTTTTTTTTTCTTCCCTTATTTTCCCTATTTGGGCAGACCACAAGCATCTTTGTTTTTCCAGCCACATTCAAATATTATAAAATAAAAGCATCAATTGAAATACAATAGACAAACACCTTCTGAAAGGATTTTTGAAATGTTTTAAAACAACAGTGTGTGAAATAACAGCCCTAATAACATAACACACAGTCCTCTGGTGTCTCTGGCAAACTGAAGGGCAGTTGCACTCTGTCACAGATTCAGGTGCTGCAGCAATACACTACAAAAAGTTTCTATTTGAAAATCTTAGTAAGAACCAACTCAATGAACAGCGGAAATAAATGAAGCTTATGAGGAAATGTAATATTAGTCAATGGCCAGACACCAGGGTCTCTACAGCTTCTGGTCACAGACAAATTCTTATTTCAATTTTCTGTTCTGCTTCCTCAATACAGTAATAATCTTATCACTCCATTTACTCTTCACAGCTGGCCTGCAATTCTTGGTTGGTTTTGTGCTGCAATTTAACCTGTATGTGTCTGAGACATTTGCTAGAAAGCAGGATGTGCCACTTACAGAATGCAGTCCCTTAACTTCAGGGCTGCTGTGCTGTGTCTAGTCAGACATAATTGCCCCCAAGGACTCATTTATTTCATTTGGAAGTCACACTGAATGAGGCAATATTTAAGGAAAAAAGGGCTCTGGTAGAATTTTGGCTCCCTGACAGTCAGTACCTCAGAATACTTTCCTTATTCTACTCAGCAGAACCTTCTGTCATTATAGGAATGAGTTTGTTTTGCTCTGTTGTTACTATTTTGCTGGCTCTCATCTAGCTGTACTGGAAACTCTCTTTTCCCACATAACTACAGGCCAGTTTGAGACAATTATTTTGTCTTTCTTCTAGTAGAGGCCACAGATGCACAAAATAGATTCAGATTTTTGGTTGATACCTGCCTGACGCACCAGACGAGGCTGAGAGTGCTCGTTGACATGTTTGGTTTTTTGGTGATTTTTTTTTTTTCTAGAAAGGCTGGGAAAAGGATTTAGGATATCTCAAATTTGATAAGGACAAGAGGTGAGAGTGTTTTCTCTATTCCTTTTGTCCACCTTTAAAAGAAAAGTATGAAATACTCCAGAACTGGATTTGAGAAAGGGGTTAATGGCATTGTCCCTGGCAATAGAAAGAGGTGAAGAGAGATTGCACTTTACCCACTGTGATGAGCATTGACAGATGAGTCCCAAGTATGGCATGTTTCAGCTTTTTTTGCTTATGTATGTCTGTAAAACAATGGAAGTGCATCTATACTGTGCTTGCTCTTCATACTGCAGTGTGAATACAGACATCATGCTGAACTATCCATTTTGGCATAAAGGCTTAATTGTGCACATTGACTACAAAACTGCACACAGTTTAACTGGATGAAAATTTTAAGGGATAGACACAGCCAATTTTTAGATCATAATGGTCTCATTAACTGACGAGGTTAATGAAAGGAGTCCATTATGGATAGAAAATTCCATATTTTAAGATCCTTTCCAATCCTAGTCATTCTATGATTCTATAGCTTCACCTTCATGAAACCACTGGGCAGTGGCTATCATAAAAATATGTAGTGATAAAAATTGCTAGTTGATATGATTATGGTAGTTATTGTATTTCTAACTGTTTGACTAAATGCTACTTGAACAACTGTTTAAAATACGTAAGATTGCAATAATAGATTTGAAAAGCTGTTGATAAAATTTCTGATGCCCCGACAGTCAACAGCCAAAGAACAATTGGCTTCAATGTGAAAAGAGAGTAATTCTTTTTCTTTAATGAAGGGTCAGACCTTTCACAAAGCTGAATGCCTATTGTACAGTACAGCATGTGAATTGATGCTGTGAGCACTGCAGAATAGGACCCTAAGAGTGAATATTCATGGTTTTCTCCAGTGCTACCATAAGATCATTTAATTTAGTCCCCAAAACCTTTTAAAAAGTGTTGATGTCATATATTATGAATAAAATAAAATCTATGTGTAGGCAATCTTACAACTTAATAGCTCAGTGGGATGTAAAGCCCCACACACCAGAGTTTACTTGAATGAATCAACTTGTTTCCTGAATGAAGTTATAATAGCACTAAATGTTTTTAATACTATCTGAAGAGAGCTGGTTCCAAACTGTGTTTAGATTTAAATATAATACTCTGAGTCAAATAGAAATGTGAACTGTAAATGTGTCTCATCTATCTCATCAAATACACAAAGCAGTCTAGTTATTTAGTACCATAGGAGGAAAAATTTCAAGAACTTGCAAAAAATAATAAGAATTTAAATAGTCTACAAAATTTTAATAGAGACTAAATCTATGTGTAAACATTATGATTTGATTTGTTATTTTTCTGGTTTACAGATCATGTAATATGCAGGGTTGAGCAAAATTCTAAAGACTTTTAGAAAACATTTGCAATTTTATTTAATAAATTTGTCCCTGCAAAACTAGCTTTCAATGAAATTGATGTAGTAAGGCCTCTGCTAAAATTAGGTGGACATTTTCCTCTATTTGTTTACAAATCAGTTGTGGTTTCATTCGCAGCATTTTTACTATTATATGTTAAAATGGCTTACATTAATTTCAGATATCGCAGTGCTGTGCCCATTCAGCACTTGCTATTCACCCAGCGGCTTAAAAGGACACCCAAGGTCTCAAGAACACCTTGTCAGTGCAGACTCCATTCTAGCAGTAGATAGCTTTAGGCTGAGACAAGGTTTTGCTATACCCAGGGGCTTGTGGTTCAAACACTCTCTTGTTTGCTCAGCTAATGAGGTCAAAACAGTTTTATCAGTAACAAAATGATTCTCTCTTGTGTAACTTGCCTCTAAAACAACACACCATGAATGATACAGTCAAATGGAATATAACTATACAATTTATTAACACTGAAGCCTTCAGCATAGGATTCATGAAATGAAACAAGATATATAGAAATGTTATTAGCACAAGTAAGATGTAGGTCACGCTACAGGGTTGTTCTAGAGAAAGATTAATGAGCAGTTCGATGCTGGTACCAAGGTACATAAAGATCACTAGTGAGCTTTTGTCTGCCTCAGCATCAGAGTCTGACAAGTCTTTAAATGATTTGTTGGCAACTGTTTTTTGTTCTGATACAAATTCAATGGACTAAACCTACAGTTGTACCAAAGCTGAGCTGGGTATATTGAAGATGAATATAAGGAGACAAAATTGTCTTTAATCCACTATTGCTTTCTGTCTGTCTAGTCTGAATCAGCCTAGGGACTCTTAGTTGTGGGGGCTTGCAACGTCTCCCCAGTTTGTTAGCTTAATGGGAATGCCTTAGTGGTAAAGTTTCATGGCTTCCCCTTGTCACTGACCATCTAGGCTAATCAGAGGGACAGTTACAAGTAAAGTTTGCACTCATGAGAATGTCCTACAATCTGAAGCATCTTGAAGATCAGCAGAAATGTGCATCATGCTCTTCCCAGGCTATCCCAGGCTGCCATAGCAAGCACTGGTCCTGGACTCCCATACTTTGTAGTGCAATAAAAAAATCCCACTTCAATGGAAACCCTCTTATTTAACCTCTGATCTTTCAGTACAACAGTGGAAAACTGAGAGCTGGAGGGACAGGAGTGCAGAGAATGGAGTCTGGAAAGGCAGAAGTGAGCACTACAAGTGACAATGATCAAGGACTACAAAGGCCAATAATAGAACATATTGCTATTTTGAACTTTGTTTAATTTTAAATGCTGAGAGTTTATAGTTCAATTATTACTTTATATTATAATTTTTATACAAGTTATATACACTTTCTTTATTCATGTCACTTATGGATAAACTGGTAGGTTTTTTTGGATCATTGTAGTTTCTATGGACCCATATAAAGAGATTAGACTGGAGATGTTAGCAGATATACAATAAAGACACATGTCAGATGGATGTTCAAATGATTGACAGCATGCATAACACTTTCATACACAACTCGAGGAGGTAAAGTGGAGACAGGTAAGAATGCTATACCAGCATAACTGATGAAGCAGAGGTCACTTGGAAGTGAGCTTTTGCTTTCAACAACATCCCCATCAGAAGCTGGCTTTAGTGGCTACTGAGCTTTCATTGACTTCTAAGTGCAGCTATCAAGCATACTTCTTGTAATTTTTATCCAGGCTGAAATGTGACTGTGGGGCGTGTCATTTTTATTGTGCTTGTATCCTTTGCTGAGTTCCATGGCTGCAGCTTACCCTTCTGTACGAATAACTTGACTCTTGTCCTTCAGCAAGTAATCCAGGGTATACTTAGAAACTTACTCACTTTACTGGTCTGTATGCAATTTCCACTGTAAATGTTCCAGTGCAAAGAAGGTTTTTTGAAAAGATATGGACAAGCAGACTGTTCTGAATACTTTTCAGTAGTTCATATGATCAAATCACTGTGAATGAATAGTCCCAGAGTTTATTAATCATTATATTATATTAATCATATATTTAAATTTCATGGGACATTAAACAAAAATCCACACTGCATAAAACAGGCTTTGCAAAAATATTTAAGGGCATAAGTAAGTCTTGTTGGAAAAAAGTATTCTTTCTGTTCAGATTCTTCAGTTCAGTGTGCTGTTTAATCAAATCAGCCAGTTAGAAACACCTTTCTTTAAACTCTTTGATCAGCTAGGACAATACATCACCATATTAATTCACTAATGGACTAAAATTCAATATGTCATAGAAGCCAAAATCAGTATTAAAAAATATAATAAAAAAAATAATCCTGTGAATCATTATGGTTTATATGATTTTTTGGGGGGATGGGTGGACTGGTGATGAGTGCTAAAGAATGCATGAAGTCATGGAAAAAACTAGATTGGAAGGGACTTCCAGAGGTCTTGTCCAAAATTCTGCTTAAAGTAGACCAAGTTGCTCAGGGCACTGTTTAGTCTAGTTTTGAGTATCTGTCAGGATGGAGATTTCACTGCCCCTCTGGGACCCTGTTGTGGTTGCCTTTGAGGTAAAGCAAGTTTGTCTTTACATGAGATTGGAATGTCCCATGTTTCAACATGTGTCTGCTGCCTCTTGACCTCTTAGGCACTTCCAACAAGACTTTGTCACTGTTTTCTGTATACTCTGCCAATAGGTAGTGAAATAAAGGTACCAGGTTTCCCTTTAGCTATCTCTTTCTAAGACTGAACTGTCCAAGGTTTTTTCTTGTCCTTTCATATTATGTGCTTTAATTGTCTGACCATTATGGTAGCGCTTCTTTTGTACTCGCTCAGTACATCAATACCCAAATTGTACAGGAAAGACCAAAAATGGGCAGAGTACTCTCTCAGTAATCTCAAAATGCTGAAGGAAGTTAAGAGTGTATCAACTGCTCAAGTCTGACTTCATCTGCAAACTTGCTGAGAATGGAACCCATTCCATTGCCCAGGTCATTGACAAAAATTATTGATCCCAGTACTAATCACTGAAGGATGCCACTAGTAGCTGTTTGTCCACTGGACTTTCATGGTACTCATCTTCATCCAGCAGTTTGGCCATTTTTTCCACCTGCTTTAAAGTTTACTTAATATTTCACCAATTTCTCTGTGGCATCTACTGCTCTCATTCACTGAATTGGCCACTACAGAAAGGAGTTACACTGGTCAGGAACAATTTGGCCTTTGTAAATCCACTCTGACTGTTTTCAACTACTTTTTTTGTCTTTCATCTGCTTGAAAATAGCTTTCAGGAGGACTCTGCTCCATTACCTTACCAAACACTTAAGTTAAGCTGACTGACCTTGAAGATAGGTATGGTTTGTTTTTTTTCCAGACAGCAGAAGCCTCCCCCAGTCACTGTGATGCTTCAAAGATGATAAAATGTTGTTGTAATGACATAAGCTTGCACCCTCAGCCTGGCTCCTAGGAAAACTTATGCTAAAATACTACCTGATTATGAAGAGTTTTTAGGATTGGGAATCGTACCAATGATGGAAGAAAACACACAAGATTTTGTAGACTGTCCATTTTTCAAAGTTAATGCCCATTAATTAAAAATGAGCACATTCTTTTGTTATTCCTGAATGACTCTAGGCTATCTACCTGTCACAATAAGTGAGTGTCGTGGTTTAAGGCCCCTGTATGCTGCATCTCTGCCCTGATGGCCTGAAGTGTCATGAGCCCACCAGGCTCAAAATAATTCACTCTCCCCTCCAACAGTTTCTGCAGCTTGTCTTTGGGGACTCCATACAGCTGCCTTCCATCTCCAACGCTTCCAAAGCACTTTAGGGGCCCAGTGGACTATATATTTACCCATACTGTCCCATACACCCTGCCACTCATGGCTGTTCAGCCTTGGGAAAAACCTCTTGGCCATGCTGCATTGTACTTTAATCACAGTCAAGGCCCTCACCCCACTCTGCGTAACCCTCGGGGCCAGACAAAATGTTTGTGGGTAAAACTCACTCTGTACACATGCCAGCACATTTAGTAACTAAAGTACAACATAAATCACTACTGCTACCACCAATATTAATACAAAAGAAATGCAAGGAAAGAGAATACAACAGATCTTCACCTGATACCAAGCCATGCCACGCAGTGCAGCCCCCATCATCTCATATCAAATCCGACCACACCATGCAGTGCCTCCCCTCACTCTTACGGGTCTCTGCTCTCCATCTACCTCCTGGGCATGACATGCTGTGGTATGGAATACCTCTTTGGTCAGTTTGGGTCAGGTGCCCTGTCTCTGCTTCCTCCCGGCTTCCTCCTGGCTTCCCCTCCTCCTCGTCAGAGCACGAAACTCAGAAAGTCCTTGGCCAGCCTAAACATTCTAAGCCATAACTGTAAACACTGGTGTTATCAGTGCTGTTCCCAAGCCAAAAATCAAAACCACGGTGCTGCACCAGCTACTACTTAAAAGCAGAAAAACAACTGCTGCTGCTGAACCCATGACAATGAGAAAGCTTGAATGTGAGAAGTATCATGGCTGTGTTAGCCCAGATCATGCCCAGTCAAGTTATCTTGGATAACAGTAACGCTGTCCTATTGCTAACTCAAGATGGGTGAGATGGCTCAACCATTTCTCCCTGCCATTTCATCATGCTGCATAGCTATACACTTAGTGCCTGTCCAGAAACATGAAGATTGTATTTTTCTCCTAAGGGGGTATTTAATTTTTAGTTGATGATTTCTAATAGAGCAAGGTAAAGAAAATACAGAAAACTATTCATGGATAAAAGCTACTTCTTTGTCTCCAGTTTTCAATTTGACCACTATACTTTTTGCAAGCATTTTGTGCCTTAAGATTTACTTAATATTTTATGAAAAATCTCCTGGAAAGCTCCAGATATTGAAACTTCTTCCTTAAACGGCACTGACACTCTGAGGACTTAAAAGAATAGTATATATTATACCCCAACAAATATCAGGCAGCAGAACAAATACTGTGACTACAGCAAAAAGTGTTTTAAGTCTTGAAAAGCCATCTAAACTTGTATGATGTGGACCTGCACTCCTGAAGCTATTTTGACTATTCTATGAGCCTTGGTGATCAGACAGCTAGAGCTTCTTGGCAGTGGGGTGGAACTTCAAATCACCTCAGTTTGGAGGTGAGAGCTGTAATCATAAACCTGGTCAAAATGTTGAGGAATTATTGGGTTGATAATTTCAAGCAGATATCACCAGAATTCTATCTTACATGCTTCTGGCATAGAAACTGATGTCACCGGCATTAGCTTCCTAGTCTAGGAAATATCAAGATGGCTTTTTTCATTTGCTTGGTCTTGAGCCCCAGCCTTTTCAATCTTGCATTTGGAGACTTTCTCTTTTTATGTAAACATTTACTAGTGTACATTTAAAGAAAGAGATTCCAAAGCACCTCTACCAATACAATGAGTACTGGACTACTTTAGCAGGCAGGTGTCTGATTCCCTCCTAGTATTTTAACTGTCCACCAACCTCATAGTCTATCTGAGCGGAAGCCGAATTTTTGCCTCATAAAAGTGCTTTGCTTTGCCTTAAATATAATTGTATTTAAAGACCTTGCAGGTTTCAGTTAGCAAAATTAGCTTTTATCTAAAGTCACTGTAAGTTTTAAAAGCCTCAGTGGCTTTCTGTGGACAAGTTTGATGTTCAGAACTTTCTTCAAATAGCAAAAAAAGGTAAAATTGGCTCCCTTTACATTAAAAGCTAAATTTTTGTCTTTCCTATCTGATTTCCCAATGTGACAACACAATCAAACTGTTTGTCTACATGAATTAGTTTTTTCTGACTTCAAGTAAATTAGATAAGACATAATGTCTCTAAATGAGTATGTGGAGGTAATTTTACTTGATTTCATCAAATTCTATAGATTTATCAATGGAGTTGCATAAACATCATTAAAATGTAATTAAATTTCAGTTTTCAGGTAAAAGCTGCTTTTTCAGTGAGATATTTTCCTCATAATTATTGCTGAAATTAAAACAATTTTATGTAAAATAAATATATATAGGAACACACAGTTAGGTAAACATCAGTTCTAGCCTGGCCTCTGATATTGTGCTGATTGACCTGACTTACAGTTTCCCAAATTTACTATTCGCATGTTTACAAATATTTATGCTATTAAGTATATAAGCTTATTAAAACCTGCAAAATCATCTAAGGAAGTCCAACCTAATCCTGCAGACTTCAATAGGATATCTTGTTTATGGATAGTGTATGTTTGTCTTTATGTTCCTATATGCTTAAACTCCAGATGTGCATAATTTCATTATCTATTACAAATGATGAATAGCAAAACATTGGTATGTATAAAAATTACACTGGAAAAATAAGTCTGATTTAGAACTTTGCATGCATTCCACAAAAAATTTTCTTTTTGTAAAAGCATGAATGTAAAAAAATGGCATAAAAGCCAATTTGGATGAAAACAATTGAACTGTCTATCTGATTAGCCATTTCTGGAAATATAACCGTGAACTAGACTTAATTTGTTTCCTAGAAGGCATATGCATTTGTTTCATATAAGAGTACATAAATTACTGTAACCAATATTTCTGACCTAGACTTGTTCAAATAAGTTCCACTGCTGCCAACAAAATCACTGGAAATCTTTATATATGAATAATCAGCAAAACTAATGAGATCTCATTTATTATTGCCAAACCTGAAGGAAACAAAGTATATGATTACTACATATTATTGAGGCCTTATCAAATCTCTGTTCTGGTTTCATAGGCTAGATCCTTCAAAAAAGTCATTCTGAGCTGTCAACTTACATGTATTCTGAATGAGTTAATAATTAAACAAATTAAATAAAGGAGCATGTATATTTCCCGTTTACCAAATCATATGCAGATTGATATAAGAACATAAG
Source organism: Forpus xanthops (assembly GCA_032466535.1). NCBI lineage: Eukaryota > Metazoa > Chordata > Aves > Psittaciformes > Psittacidae > Forpus > Forpus xanthops. The sequence continues at coordinate 25,378 of JASSUY010045740.1, forward strand.
AATGACCATATGGAGTCAGACCACACCTCTGTCAAGGCTAGGATTCTCTCCTCAGCATTTGCCAGTACCAGATGCCTAATGAAAGTACACAAGAGCAGGACAAGCAGATATGGATATTTTGTGTTGGGATATTCTGCAGAATACTTTCCAGCCATCTGTGGCTCAGGTAGTTGCTGAACTGCAGCAATGGTGTCTGCATGTAATTGTCCTAAGCAGATTTTCCTGTCACAAATTTGTCTGAATCTATGCAAACTTTTCCATCTGCAATATCTTATAGCAAGTAGTGTCATAGCTTAATGGTGTATTCTTTGCAGGGTCATCTCTTTGTTCTGGGCCTGTCACCTGCTAATTTTATCTATTGTAACTTTTTTTTAAGACAGAGTGAGCAGTCATTCACTAATTGACCTTCTTTATACTACTCATGATTTCACTGATCTTTCTACAGCCTTTCAGGCTAAGGGATGCTAGTCCATTTAATCATGTCTTTTTCCTGTACAGAGGCTGTTCAACACATTTTACTATCCTTTACACCTTGCTTTGTGCAATTTCTCAAGGTGGAGGATGAAGACAGAAAGGAAATGTGCATGCCTAAGATGTGGATGCTGTTTATGATTTCTTCTCTGCTCTAATAATCCCTTATATTTGATTTGATTTTTTTGACTATTTTTTAAAAGATTAAACTTTCTATTGTCATTGCTAAGAGTAATTGTCATTTCAGAAATAGCTATTGAATAAGGAAAATTAGGGACTCACTCCCCCCACCCAATGCCTCAATTTACATTTGTTTACTTTAATTTTGTTTTTAATCTTCTGACCTTTCATTATATGAGAAACTTCTGAAGTCTTCACAGCAGAATCTCACATGTTCTGTCTTGAATTTCTTTAGTGACCTCAGCAAAGTTGTTACCCCAGTTTTTATCTAAAGATGTGCCTTTAGTTTCTTTAATGGCCTTTGGTGAGACACTGCGTCAAATACTCTTGGGATATGTTCTGCTTTATGAAGATTCCTGCCAGCTTATTTTGTAGTATGAGAATGGGGGTGTAATACAGAACTGGAATAGTCAAACTTTGCTAAGTGACTGAGGACATTACCAACTTTGATGCAACTTACAAATTGTATGAATGAGAAAAATTGCAAAATAGTGACTTGCTATTTTCCTCGTATTACAAGTTAGCTGCTTTCCACTTAGCACCGGAAAGAGATTATGCGTTGTTGCCAATCTCACAGGCTCGTATTTTGTATGTTATTATTAAAAATGAAAAAGTTTTTTTTATTTTTTGTAGATATATCTAATCTTGACTATATATTCATATTAACCTCTTAAAAGAAGAAACGCAAAATGATGAAACATAGTGTTCAGAAGCTGTCATTTTCCCCCATACATACATAGGTTAAATTTACTGTATGTAGGTGATGCTCAGCTCCAGGGCTGATCTACCCTGCGAGGTTTTCTCTTTGTTAAAAAATGTGCATTGGAATGTTAACTCTATAAATGGATTTATACTGATATAAAAATTGTACAAAACCACTTACAAAGTGTACAATTACCTAGTTAACTTACAGAGATTAAAATAAATGTTATTTTAAGAGTGTTAGATACTATTATAGCTAAATAACTGTAGTTATACATTTACATCATAGCACATTTGAGATAGCATGAAAGAAATTTGACACTTACATGGTTTGAGAAAGCCAGTGCATTAATGAAAATGTGTTAAGATATTTTATATTTACCTGGAAAAACAGTGTTTATACAGGCTGTTTCTTTGGAAAAAAAAACCCAAATATTTAAAAAGCTTTTATGAAAAGGTTATAAACCCCAGAATAGTTTGGCCATATCAAACCAAACTGATGTTATCCTAAAGAACTGGGAAAACTCTCACAGCTCCTTTGATTTAGCCCAATTATAGCCAGTCTCACCTTGAATGAATCCAGACTCCATTTATCACATTTTCAAATGCCTGTCTGTCAGTGCCTCTCACACTTTCAAATGTACAGTCTGCTTGTTTGTATGAATCTTTCAGTGTGTGATTTGCACCAGATTTATGTTTAAAACTTCACCTCCCTGTTCATGTGTCAAATCCTAAATTAAGTCCCTTGGTTGCTTCATGGTAACTTGTTCATGTAGCCACACTATACATCAGCTAAGTTCTCCCTTCTTAAATGTCTCAGCCAGACTTTTTATTCCTTCCACAAACTGCTTCTCTGATCTCTGTTCATGAGTCCCCAGGCACGTGTGACACCCAGTTTGACCAGTCTCTCCTCAGAACAGGGAGGTGCCCAGGCTTCACCAGCCTTTTATCCTTTGTTAAGGAAATATTGGATAGGTGCCCAGATGGTCTTTTTTTGTTTATGAATATAAAGAGAGTTTATAGGCAGTGTGATAAGAATGACAAAGTTAATTGTAATGGCAGAAAATCCACTAGTGAAAGTAAACCATGTAACTTGTGACTGATGAGGTGAGAATATTTTCACCAGTTATAAATTCATGTTTGAAAGTTTTAGCATTGAGAGTTTTATCTCAGTATAAATTGAATATGATGAATTTACTCTGAATTTACACCAGGATATGTAAGATTTGGATTTGGTTCAGTATTTTTACTCATGTGTCAGAGACAGGTTGCTTCCAATAATTAATTTAAATGCTGTGCTTATTCTGTTTCCCTTTCCATACAAATCTCCCACTCTGACATGTCATGAAGAAGTCACAGTTCTCTTATACTGAATTAAATGTTCTGCTCCTACTCAGCACAGAGCTACCACAGACCAGGTATGGGCAAAACAGCTGGCATTTTCCTCCTGAAGAGCCCTTAAAGCCATGCTAGCACTCATCAGTTATTCTTTGACAGAAAATGTAAAGGGAAATTTTTAAAATGTCATTAACTGTATGGAAAACAGTAACAGTATTGGTAGAAAAGCTTTGAAAACTTTAAGACTTCTCTTCACAAGCTTGCACCAGAAGACAAGAACTAGTTCATGCTATTAAACATTGTTTCTTTTCTTTCATGATAATTACTAAAAACTTGTGAATCTGTTTAATCATATATGAGTTATTTAAAAAGAGCTGATATATTTATGCAAGTCAAATACAAAGAAGGGGTCATTAGGTGGCCCAGTAACATTGGTGAATGTGATGCATAAGGCTACAGAAGTATGGTGCATTTGTTTTCTGTGCCTGAAAGTCATATTCATTTCGTTTTCTGATCTGGTGAAGTTGTTAAAGGACAAGCACACTGTGTTGTCTTAGTAAGGCATTACTCATGTTTTCTTGCTTTGTTTAATCTGGTCTAAAACTAATACTAGACAATGTGTAGGTCTGGTTGATATTCTCTATACGGAAAACTGTAAGGAAAAACTTTTGATAAGAAATATGAATGTATTTTAAAGAATTAGAATAAAGAACAGGCTGATTGATGTAACAATCATACATCATTTTTCCTGTGAGACAGTTGGCTTTTGCAGTCCAGTTAACTTAATGCAGTTTAAGCCCTGCAGTACATTTCTGAATTTAACAGTCCAACATCCTGGAGTCACGTGAGAAGCACGTTTCATTTACAAACAGGAAGCACAGTCTAACCCTTGCAGTATTACAGAAAGCCTGCAAAAGTTCTAGAAACTGGAAGAAAAAGCCCCAGTTCTCAATATAAACTCAATTGTTTGTTATAATACATCTGTCTCTCTCAAGATCATGAAAAACCTGGGTTTCAGTTTAATTTACTTTGTATCCAGTTAAATCTTCTGATGTCCAGTGATAAATCAGTGGCTATTTTTGACTCAGATAGGAATTTTCAATTTGTTTGAAGAAAATAAAAAATATTTGAAATGAGAGGCATGGTACACATGATACTTCAGGAAATAAATTTTTACCTACACACAATGACAAAGGTGGTCTAGGCTTAAAATTATAAAAAGAACTGGACTATAAACCATGGGGTTGAGAGGGAAAATAATTCTGACAAATTTTGGAAATCTCCCACTGTCCTACAGCTGAACTGTTTGGCAGAAAGGACCTCGTATACCAGTTTTCCTCCTATAATCTCCATTTATGCGTTTCTTACATGTGTGCCTCTAGATCACATAACTGCCAGCCTTATAAAATGGAAGTAAATGTCATACCTAAATGCATTGTTAGTATGTTAAATCCTCATTTTAGAAGGGTCCATAACACACATTTAAATCACAGGTCATTTCTTCTATAGATGTGAGCTTTACCTTGAAAAGCCTATGCACATCTTGAATAAACAAAGTTTCCCAATATAGTAGAAACAATTTGCTCCACA
>JASSUY010045741.1:0-12513 GCA_032466535.1 Forpus xanthops
GAGGCTAACTGGTCTGTAGTTCCCTGGCTCATCCATTTTCCCCTTCTTGAAAATGGGGGTTATATTTCCCTTTTTCCTGTTATCGGATACTACACCCAAAATATCATAGTAAAGGAATATTAGCTGGTGTGGTGTATGATTTAAAGGGTGTATAGGGTGGATAAATAGGGTAGTTATGTTGGGTTTTAAATTTGTATGCTCGTTTTCTTGAATAGGCTGTTAACTGAGAAGTCAGTTGGGTAACAACAGGACTAAATTGCTCTAAGTCATGTGTTCATTAAGCTCATCTGGCAGCTAGTTGCATCTCTGACTGCTGTGAGATCCAAACTGTGGATGAGATGGTTCATGAATTTTCTTATATAGTGCTGTCTTGCAGGAATTCGGTCACTGATGAATTATGTGCTGGAGGTAAAGTGGGAATCATTTCCAGACTCAAGATATGTTAGAGATGATAGGCTGAATTTACCTATTTAGACTATTTGCTGGGGCTCCTGTGTTCTTGTGGTATTATGCTTAAAAACTCTGTGTGAAATACAAGTCATCAGGATGATTCAGTCATGTTGAATACGGGTAGCTCTCTGGAAAGGTCTGGACCTCTGTGCTGATTGCAAAGCATGCCCATGGCTGTTAGCTCACATGCTTCTAAAATTAAAGGGAGAGAAATAAAAGGGAAAGGCTGCAAAACTGAAAGTCACTTTCTAGAATTAGGAAAGAGTATTCCTTCTGTGGCATTTGAAAAAAGTAGAAAGCTTAGGTGAGGCAGACAGTTATTTAAGACACAGGTGTTTGTGAAAGAAGATTTCGAAAAAAGAGAACTAGTTGCAGGACTATTTAAGTCAGTGTTAGTTATTTCAGAAATTGTATTGACTGGCAAAGAAGGAACGCAACAAATGGAAAAATGAAAGAAAATGTTGAGATATTATAGATAGCCTAAGATCTAGTGGATAATGCTTCTGATGCAGATGCTTCTTGTGTGTTTTAGGGAGAGTGCTTTGACTGTAAGTCAGTGACCTTAAAGAAAAGGTGAAATAATACTAGATTAGAAAGAGGAGAGCTTCGATTTTTTTGGTCAAAATGCTTTACAACCTGGAGATACTTGGTGAGGGAATGATGTGCAAATAGTCTGAAATTGCAATTGAAAGTTGAAAAGATGACCATTTTATTTATGTAGGTTTTAGCATCATGTTAAGGTGAGACTGACTAAACTAGCTACTGGATTGCTGATTGACTAAAGAAAGCTTCTGTTAAATTTGCCAGATGCAGCTATGGTTGCATAATGAGCTGAAAAAAAATAACAGAGCTGGTAATTAAGAGAAAGGTCCTAATATATGGAATGCACCTCAAAATTGAAAGGACATGACTGGTTTTCTGATATTATAAATGGTCTTATAGTAACTGCTGACACCCCTGTTCCTTATACTAGTTAAGCATTTGGACCTGTACTTCAAAGTCTCACATAGTCTGGTTATAGGAGTATCCTTTATTCTGTTATATTTCTTTGATGCATCAGAATTTAAACACTTTTAGAGCCATGAGTCAAAATAAGTGCATGTGCGTACACTTGAGGACTGACACCACACTACCACTGTAGAAACTCACATGCTCAACGTACTATGTTGCTCTACAGCAGCATCTTGGCTGTAGCAGCAAAGGTAAATAGGCAGATCTGATTTCTTACTTCTGTATCAGGCAAAACGAAAGGTAGGGCTTCCCTTAACTGTGCAAGGATCAGGATAATAAACTGTTCCTATCCCAGACATTTTACAGACATGCTACATGTTACTAGTTGTTCTCCTACTGAGTAGTAATGTTCTGGTTTCTAGGCTGAGGCTCTTGTAATAAGTGAAGACATTTGTGTTTCCATGAAATGATTCATAATTTGGATCCCTTTTATGGAGTGCTGTACAGTTTATTTAGTTATAGTAAATGCTTTTATAATTTTTCTTTTTTAAAGCTGGCCTTAAAAAAAAGCAATTAAATTCCATGCGACCTGATAATGCTACACTGGATATTCGTAAGAGGTTGGAAGGTGGCAGAATTCGTATATGAGCATATACAACTAAAAGTCTTCTCTGTCATGTGTTAAGATTATTATACAGTTTTTCATTGTTATGTTCATCTTTGGGGGCTTGATTGATTTAGTTGAGCTAACCTGTTCAACACACAGATGGACTTGTGGAATATTTTGAGTCTGGTATCAATTAATTTCCCATAGTTCTGAATTTATATTGTAAAGTCATAATCTAGAAAGTTACATTGCCATTTCTCATGAGTAAATATGTTGCACTCAGGGTTGTTAGAATTAATGTTGGCTAGCTCATTTGTGGGATTTGCTTCAATCTGTGTGTATATTAGAATATGGTTCAATTTTTTATTTATTTGATTTTTTGCACCTATGAGTTAAGAGCGCTGCTTGCTCAGTGTAAAGTCTGAAAGACAGAAAAAAAAATAGTTTTCCCTCAACGAACACAGCATCGAGTTGAATTATTTTGCTTAAATTTGTAGTATAGAATGGAGAAGTGAGGTGGGAGTAGTGACGGGGGGCATCTATCTTGGGAAAAGAAATAAGAAAAAGGAACACAAATGAAAAAGTATGTTTCGTGTGTGAAAATGAGAACCACTTATCAAATATCTGCCTGACAAAACTCAGATGACTGAATTCAGGGATGAGTCAGCTACTCATTAAGAAACATAATATAGCTCATACCAGGCTTACAGGGGTTCAGCTGTTTCCTTCCCCACCAGATGAAAGGAATGTATAGTCTTCCCTTTTGATTCTTATTTACATATTGCTTGTTTTTATAGCCTTTCCTTTTCAACTTCAAATTAAATTCAACAGTTTCTGGCTGTTCTGAAAGATTAATACAACAGGATAAGCATATCAAATAAAAAAGCTGTAAAATCCTTTTTACCTTGTTAAATTGTGAACTTTTTATGTATTTATGCTCAATGATATGCCTGTCCTCTTTTTACTACATATCTAGACAATGCAAATAGGTAAGTAAATCTGCACCTTTTTCATCCCAAGACTGAAAGGGAAGATCGAGATTATCTCACAAGTATCAGCAACAACTGGAATAGAATGAAAGAGAAAGTTTATTCCTTTTTAGTAATAATCCCAGATTATGTTGTCTGGGTTTTTTTTTTCTAGCTCCCTTATGCTTTTCATTAAACCACTGGTTTTGTTTTCTGAACAAGAGTCTGGCAGGCAGTGATGCTAATCAAAATGTCCTGTTGTTTCAAGGTGCCTGACCTAGGTTTTTGTTCACTTTGCTTGTCTTTGTTGGATTAAATTATTCCCGTTTTTCACAGCATGTGTTGCTTCCATCTGGAAGAATGGAAGTAAACTTCAGTCACTTTGTTAGTGAAGTAAGATTACTGGGCCTTAAAAATAAGGAACATAATGTATATTTTCATGGTTTTATCCCATATTGTATAGATCTGTAACATCATGTGGACATTACAACTCTGAAATATTTCAGTACTTATCTTTCACATTCTTTGCTACCCTATGGAACCTACAGTCCTGACATACATTTCTGCTCTATAAGATTTAGAGGCACAGCCCATGGATAAGGATGCATGATAACCTGCCTACCTATCTACTGAAATTAGGAAATAAGGACAAAGTTGAAACTACATGGGATGAAGGTACTCCAAGATCTGTGTTGGGCAGGGAATGATCTTGTTTCTGACTGGAGATCAGAGGGACTGTACTGATAGGACAAGGGGTAACAGGTTCAAACTTAAGTAGGGGAAGTTTAGACTGGGTATAAAGAAGAAATTCTTTACTGAAAGGGTGGTGAAGCACTGGAATGGGTTGCCCAGGGAAGTTGTGAATGCTCCATCGCTGGCAGTGTTCAAGGCCAGGCTGGACAGAGCCTTGGGTGACATGGTTTTAGTGTGAGGTGTCCCTGCTCATGGCAGGGGAGTTGGAACTAGATGATCTTAAGGTCCTTTCCAACCCTAACTATTCTATGATTCTATGATCACATCTAATAAATGAGAGCAGACTATTTCTAAATGTTTAAGAAACTTAAAAGATTTGACTTGCTTGTTTCTACATTTGAAACTTTTATGTCAGCTCTTCCCTCTGCTGTACATGATTACTCATGATATTTAGTCAACAGCTGTAGGTTGAGTTTACACTGCAATCTTCTATATTAATCCTTGTCAGTTTGTTTTCCCTGGAAGATAAACTGAACAGTGGTGTTTCTGTTTGTTTCTATGAGCATTACAGGGAGCATCTGAGCATCTTTTCTGCTTCCCAGATTAGCTAAAATGTTCTTCATTCTTCCTTTTCCCCCTTCACATTTTTTCTCCTGTATACAGACTGAGTCATTTTCCTCTTCAAATATTCAGGTTTGCTAGGTTTCTAAGTGGGCCATTGTGAACTCTTTGTGCCAAGAATGCTCCTCTTAGAATAGAAAATTGCTGGGATAAGTAACTTATGAAAAATACATACCTATTTTTATGAGCATCTTAAATTAGTCTGAAAAGGTAAGAGGTTTAGGGGTTATTGTTCTCTCCTACTACCATGTGTATCTTGTGATTCTCACCATATTAAACCAGTTTGTGGCCTAGTTTTTACCACAGAAATGAGCAGGTTTGCCAGCTGGAATTTTATGTTTATAAACATAGGTTTAGAACTTAACCAAATGCACTTAAAAAATAAACCTATCACTATCTCATATGAAGAAATGGTTTGGTTATATCTGTGCTGGCAAGACAATACTGTGAGAGGACAGCAATGGGAGAAGACAGCTGGGCTGTTCTTTAAGCTTTTGGGGGAGCTCCCTTGCTATATACACTCCAAGTAGCTGTGGATATGGGGGCTTTTCCCTTCATTCTTGCTTCTGGTTCCTTATGTGATGGAGTTTAAGAAGATTAGGGAAACCAAATGATGGGATTCTTGCCAGGATTTCACTATCCTTTGTCAGCCACTGAACTAACTTATGCAGTTTCATTTTGCTTTATGAAATTTCAGTTGCAAAGCTGCAACAGCTGTACATCGTGTCAGGAGGGACAGCACTGTGGGTTCATGTTCAGAAGGCTATCCCTCATTCAGATTTCCCCACTTATATTGCCAAAGTGCAAGTAGGGTTTTCAAGACTTAACTCTTGAAATAAATATTTTAGTGATGTAATGCAAAGTGTTTCTTTAAAAAACAGACACATGATTTCACAGTAGCTGAGCACTGTAAGGTGCAATTGTTTTAATAGCCAGAATACTGTTAGCACTCAAGTTTGCTTGTATGTTGAAGCAGTCAAGTAAGAAAATTTCTCTCGTCAATGTCTTTTCTCAACTGTTGTTCTTGGTATACCTGAAAGTGCCTCCTATTAGCCAAACAGCTGGATACACTGTAATCAAGCAATTATGTATTAGCAAACTGTTGTGTACTTTACAAAACAAACAAACAAACAAAAAACATGAAACAAAGAAACCCACCAAAAAAAAAAAAAAAAAACCACAAAATCAAACAACACAACCCCCCCAAACTCAAATGAAAACCCAGCTGTGCTTTTTCTATGGTATTTCTCTTGCTGTTTCTGTGCCTGGTAATAATTTTGGTTTTCCCTTTTTTTTGAGGAATGAGATTGTTTCTTTTCAATTATGTTGTCAGCCTTGACTATTCTTTTGAATGTGTGGTTTGATGCAGTGAAGAGGGAATTTAGCACAAATCTGTTGGTGTGCAAAAAAAAAATAAATAGAAGGTCTTTAATCAGCCTTGGTAATGAACTTGACATGGCCTATTGGTCTTGTTGAAGTTGTTCTTAATGATCTTTTTTCTTTACTTGGTATTATGGTAGGAGCTAGGAAGCCAAATAAAGAAATAAGATCTTGTTGTGAGTGCTATAGAACTGATTTATGAGTCTGATTCAGAGCTCTGGACAGAGCACCACTTTCCTATTCCTGGGGGAGCTCTCCCAGGAACATGAGAACAGAGGAGAGGAAAAGGAAGGATATAAGCCAGCATGGGGAGCTTGTTATAACCTCTGGGCACATAAAAACTCTGAAAGGCTGCTGTGGCTTCTGGAATACAGAAAGCTGAGAGGGAAGGCTAGTTAGAAAGCACAGCCCAGGTTGTTGGATTGTAAAAGATTGCACTAGCTTGAAGCTAAACACAGGTTTACGTAAGTTGGAGGTACAAGGAGTTTAGGGAGAGAGAACGATATTAGGGACTCTTACTCTTGGGTACTGGGCTGCTTGAAGATGGACAGTTTGTGTCTGTTGGAAACAGTGGAAGGTGGTGGGAGGGCACATACACAGGAAGAGGAGCTGTTTGAGAACCACTGGCTTGGAAAGATGTAATAAAAATTGAGCAAAAACTGAAGTTCAAACTTGCTGGTTGCTTAGTCATTGTCTGCTGGAATTGATTTGCACTAGACTGCCAGAGACAGGTTGCAAGAAGGAATTGAAGAGCAGGATTATCAGCCATAAGAATTTTTATTTTGTGTCTTTGTTTAGAAGGTTCTTTTTTCCCCCCACACTGAAGAAAGCATGTGTGTGGCTTGAAGGCAGGTGGAAAAATAAAGGTGATATTTGTCCACTTCCTGGTGAAAATAGGATTATCTGTTTTTTTTTTTTGTGTTTTAGTTTAGTCTTGCAATTTATAAGACTCTCTTGAAAGTAATTTTAAGCACAATGAATAGTGCTGTATATAGTAACATCAAAGAGATGAGTCAGCATCTTCTACGTAGCTTGAAGAAGTGGATCAAAACCTTTTTCATGAAAATAAAAAAGGAAAAAATGATAGTGAGGAGAGAGTAGATATCAACTGGAAAGTAGAATGTGGAGGGACGAGAGTATTTGTCTTTCTTTATTTAAGGACTTTTTTGTGTTTAAAGTAACTTTAAAAAAAACCCACCACTTTCAAAAATGAGTATTGAAATGAAGGCTTTATTTACTGGTTTCCAAACAATAGGGACAAAAAAAATAAGTTGAGTCTTGGAAAATATGTGGAGGCCTCAACAATAGAGTGTTTACGTAAATATGTGTTTCTTATCCCTTAAATGGGAATTCCAAAGAGTTGTCAATGTTTCGGTTTTTTTTGTTTGGTTGGTTGGTTTTTTTTTTGTTTGTTGTTTTTGATTTTTTTTTTTTTTTAATTGGAGGAAAATCATTGGTAATAAAATAAATATCTTGCTATAGATTTGAGCAAGGAGATCTTCATGCTGCTGCTGTCTGACTGGACATTGCATTTATAAATAGTATTGACAAGTTACTTTTTAGGTAATGCATTTATGCTTTTCTTTATATATATTAGAGAAAGTGTGGAGTGAGAGAAAGCATATATATTCTCTTCCTCAGCCTTTTGAGTCATCATCCAAATAGAAGTAAAATAGAATTCTTGAAACTGATTGAGAAAACTGCTCATAAAAGTGCTTGATTTCTTTCTTTTAGGCTAAACTTTAATATGTCTTGACATATCTGAACTTTTTAACTCAAAGGAATAAATATTGCCTCCTTCCATTCATTTATTTTTTAAATTGCAAATACATTAACTTTCCATGATCATTAAGTAGCTGTCATCCATCATCTGCAGGATGAGTGGTACTTGAGAGCCCTTTCAGTACAAACATGACAAGTTGCATTCCTTTCAGGGACATCTTAATATATCCTCTCAAGTATTCCCTCCCTCAGACATTCATAAGTGAAGTCAGGTCCCAAGAGATTAAGAGATCTTATTTTCAAAGAGAGTCCAAATTATTTTTTGCCTTTGGAGACCAGATGAGACAATTAAATACTTGTGGTTGTGAAGAAGGAGGCAGAACCCCTGAATTTGTTTGCATAGCTGCCTGGGTCAGAAGAGAGAGCTTGAGAGCAAACTGGGTATTGCATGATTAAAAAAGAAATTTGATTCTGTTGTTGGATGTCTGAGAGAAAGGCTGTGCTCTGCCATTCATTTCCCAGGATATGTTATAGACATACTACTGAGGCCCTGAAACAGCCTCTGCTGATTTGAAGCATGCTGTGTACCGTGTCTTCTGTTGAACATTAAAACTATTGTTGATTAGTACTGTGACAAACTCTGGATTAAATGACCATTTTTTTCATAATCTCCTCATGTAGACAATACTTGAAATTTGGAAGCCTTTGAGTGTATGGATTTTCAATGTCTGAGAATTCTCTTAAGTCTGATGAGTCTGACTTGCGTTATTTAGCAATGAAAATGTGCTTCTACAGGAAGACTCAGATACTTTTTGTATCATGACTGCACCCTCAACCATGAAACTTTGTGCAGTTAAGCTGATGACTGGTATGAGTAGCAGTGGTGAAAATTAAATGAAACTTCATCTACCCATCAATTTAATAGTTACTTTTGCAGTTTTTAAGCTTCTGTCAGTCAGCATATGCACCACTACCATCTTGTTTGTTTGTTTCTTTAAGTGTTCTGGGGCACCAGAAAAGGGTGATGACTGTTGTCATGGTTTAACCCCAGCTAGCAGCTAAGCACCACTCAGCTGATTGCTCACTCCCCCTCTGTGTTTCTCACCAGGTTGTTATTCCTAGCCCAAAGGAGAGATTTGAGCAGATGGCCTATAGATGTTCTATAGAACAGATCTTTCAGTCACAGGCCACAACTGGATCAGCTGCAAGTAGCCATAGAAATGCATCATTTTATTTCTGGTATCTCTCTCATTGCAAATAGTTTCTTCCTTTCACTTTAAAACTTCATTACATACTTTGTATAGCAGCAAATGTACCTGATGTAATGATCTCTTTTCAGCTGCATGTAATTTCCTCATTACGACTTCTTAACTTAGAAAAGATATTTGCATATTTAACCACTTCAGTGAGACAGTGATTTAGAGGTAATTCATTTGTAATAGTTGTCTTCTAAGGACTACAGCATCCTCTTTAACAAGATGAATGCTCTAGATTTTATAATAACAACTTAGTTTGTCCCTCTAGAATATCCACTCTTGCTTTTTTTACTAGCTGTTCATTTGGGAGTGGATGAATGATTTGCAAGGAACAATGTAAATCCCTATTGGCACATTATTGTTCTTGTTTTTCTTGGAATCCAACTTCTGCTGCAATCATGAAGATATGGTTATTGTGCACATTTACTGTTAGAAAGTGTTTTTCTCAAGAGTCTGGGGATTCGTTTTTATGGAGTCTTGTTCTGTAGTGTGATGGTTTCTTTCTGTCAGATGCCAAAATACAAATTTTCCAATATTGTTATGGTGTTATGTTGCAATTAAGTTTGTATTTACTAAAACTTTTGCATGTAACTTGAGATCTTAAAACAGTTTCAGTGGTATATATCACAGTTCACTGTAGGCTGGATTTTCTTTGTTTTAGTGGGCATCGAAGCAGGTTTTTTTGTACGGAACTCTGAGCAACTGGAGAGATTTTCATGTTTCTTCAACATTAAGTCTCTTCAGAAGGACAAAACTTTGGATCTCAGTGAAAATCAAGATTTAACGTGCAGTTGGTTGATTAAGAGGCAGAATACTAAATTGACTGGATTCATAGAATCATAGTTAGGGTTGGAAAGGACCTTAAGATCATCTAGTTCCAGCCCCCCTGCCATGGGCAGGGACACCTTCCACTAAACCATGCCACCCAAGGCTCTGTCCAACCTGGCCTTGAACACCACCAGGGATGGAGCATTCACAACTTCCCTGGGCAACCCTAAACACTCAATCCCACTGTCCATGTCACCGACAAAGATGTTGAACAATACCAATCCCAACACTGATCCCTGAGGGACATCACTCGTTACTGGTCTCCAGCTGGACATTGAGCCATTGACCACAACTCTGCACGCGGCCATGCAGCCAGTTCTTTGTCCACCAAATGGTCCACCTATCAAATTGATGTCTCTCCAACTTAGAGACAAGTATGTCGTGTGGGACAGTGTCTGCATAGTTTTTATTACAGCAGTATGAAAAGTAGAATTTAATTCGCTAATCTATCACATTGCCTGAAGAGACAGGGAAGTTTTCCTTAAACCAAAATGGCAATTAAGAGGTACAAGCTTCATGAATATACTAGGTCTGGCTATACTCTCTTATTACATTTAATGACCTTAGACATCACATTGCTTCCTCAATTATTCTTTTTTGGTTTTTAAACTTACAGTAATTACATCTCAGCTATGATCTATTTCCATTATTCTGCTAAGTTTTTATTACTATAAAATAAGCTGATGTGCTGTTTTAGTGATGCAAACATTAAATTATAGAATTTCATTAACAGATTAACAGATTTCATTGACAGTTTATGTGTTTATGCTTTAAAGTAAAGACTGAACCTTTAGTTTTAGGAAAGACACAGAGGGTATGACAAATGTTATTTTAAAATACAAAAGCTTTAATTTCACATATCAATAAGGATTATGATTTTTCAGCATAGCTAATGTACGATGCTTATAATGGTAAGTTTGGTTGATAAATTGTGTTGTAGATACAGCAAGCATATTGAATATCTGATCTAGCCTTGTTGCTTTTTCTTTACACTACTTTCTAAACCCACTACAAAACAGTAAAATGTGAATAAAAAAGTAGTCGAGTTTTTTCAATCCCAACTCCAGGTTGAATCAATATTAATTTTATGATACAGAGTGAGTAAACTGAGACAGTTCATGCTTGAGAGAAGTGCCCTTCTATTAGAGAATATGATATTCTGGAAGGTTGATAAGGAAAATGCAATTTCATTCTTTGCAAACCCAGAAGTTAACATTTTAGCTAACTGTCTCTACCTGGTGTTTGGAGGTGACAAGCTTTTGCAGAACCGCACTTCAGGAATGTTGTTTCTGAATTGACAGGGAAACTCCTGGTGTTAAAGTTTGTTGTGCTCATTTAAGTAGCATTGTCTCTATTCCATGGGAGGTTCTGGGCTTTTAAGGATGATGGAAAACTTCCCACTCTAAGAAAAAGAAACTTTTTTTTTTTTTTAGAAAGACAAAAACCCCCATACCACCACCAGTATTTATTTTATTATTATTTTTTTTTTTTAATCTACTAAAAATAAAATCGAGCTTGGAAGTTTAGTGCAGTCTTGAGTCAGCTGCAACTCCCCATTCCAAGAAGTGTGTAGAAGAAGGGGCTTGTGAACTCCATTGGCAAGAATCTGATCTGTTCAGTGGCATTGTCTCTATGGCACCTTTGTAGCAAACATCAGAGCGTTCCAGCAGCCCCTTAAAAAGAGAGTGAAATGTTAGCCATAATTCTATCAGTTTTGTGCATGTGTTTTGCTAGGAATTCCTTAAAACCATTATGTTAACATGTCCATGAACTGGCATTTCTCAACTGTAGCCTACTAATCTGTAGAATTCTTTGTGAATTCTTACCACAGCTCACTTCTTCTATTTGCTGCTGTTTTTTGAGAAAGAGCCTACAGCAATTGTCAGGAATCCCTTTCTCTCATGTGTTAAAAGGTTTTGTTCCAGACGGTGAAGAACTTACATTATATGCTTGATCTTGCAGGAATTCTTCAGTGGGTGAAGCTGATAGATAACTTTGAGGCTGAGTATGAGTATGTCACCAACGAAGGAACAGTGTTCACTTTCAAGACAAACCACCATTCTCCAAATTACCGGTTAATCAACATTGACTTCAGTGACCCAGGGGAATCCAAATGGAAAGTTCTTGTCCCTGAACATGAAAGAGATGTTCTAGGTAAGAGTTCATGTAAAGTGAAGGGCATTCCGTTCTTTTTTCAAATCGATGCAGTAGTCTATAGAGTAATCTTGTACAGACCTTCTTACTCTTTTCCTGTGTTTAAACTTTGTTCATGATTCATATTTAAAAGATTGCTGAGATTTGGGAGGTACAGGATCAATTTCTGTCTCTAGCTCCCATGTGTGGTCAAAGGGAAATTGCTTCATCTGTCCCTGTTTTAACTCTGTGTTTGTAGGAAAATACTGTCCTCTCATTTCCTGTTTCATGTCTATGTAGTAAACATTTACTAGATAGTTGGAGATTACAGCAAGAGAGACTTCCAAAGCAGAAAGAAAGAGCAAGCCTGGCAATAGTGCAGCACACTACGAACAGACTTGTTCAGAGTTTGAAACAGGATTTTCTTTTGTTCCTGGGATAAGACAAATAGACAACACTTGGAAAAAAGCCCAAGAAATTTGAAGACTGTGGAATTCTCTAAGTGTTAAAGAAAGTTCAAAGCATTTTTTTTTGTTTTGATATAATTAATATGAAGGTGTATTTTTTTAGTCTCATCATT
Organism: Forpus xanthops; assembly: GCA_032466535.1. NCBI lineage: Eukaryota > Metazoa > Chordata > Aves > Psittaciformes > Psittacidae > Forpus > Forpus xanthops. Next base: position 12,190 of record JASSUY010045741.1, read on the forward strand.
TTTTGAAAATTTCTATGAAAAATTTGAATTGGTTTCAGATAATGCAGAAAACCCTTCTGTAAGCTGGTTTTTGAAAAATGCTTTGTGTTCATTTATGTAGTCTGTTCTCCATATAGTACAAGATACAATTATGACTTATCTGACTAGCGTAATTATAGCTATTCACAAAAGACTGCTTGTTGGGTTTTGTGGGTTTTGTTTGTTTTTTTGTGCTTTGTTTATTTGGGTTTTTTTTATTATTAAAGTATTGTCGTAGTTTGAGGCCCCTCAAACAGTTCTGTGCACCCCCCCCCCTCTTTTCTTCCCCAGTCCCGGGGAAATGGG
>JASSUY010045741.1:12613-27114 GCA_032466535.1 Forpus xanthops
GCTAAAAAATCCAAAACACAGTGCTACACCAGCTACTGCTTAAAGAAAAATGACTGCTGCTGCTGAACCCATGACAAGTATCTTTATACAAGTCCATTGATCTTTGCTACTTTTCCGCTGAAGAGCTGTTTGTAGAATTAGGAGAATTCTCTCTGTGTGATTTGATACAGTAATTTCTGTCTTTTCTTACTGAGACAAACCTATTTGACTACTGTTTCAAATTCCTCTTTAGATCTTGTTTTTCAAAACACATAAAAGTATAAAAGTCTTAATCTCTGTCTGCATTTCACAGTGTGTTCTGCATGGTTTTTTGCCACATCCTAGGTAAAGTGCATCCCCACTGTGACATAAATGGTGACTCTGAGCACGCCCAGAATTTCAGTGATCATAGAATCATAGAGTAGTTTGGGTTGGAAAGGACTTTCCAAGGTCATCTAATTTCAACCCCCCTGCCATGGGCAGGGACACCTCACACTAAACCATGTCACCCAAGGCCCTTGTTGGTAAACACAAAACCAGTGAATTAGAGCTTGGTGAGACACAACTCTTAAGATTGTGAACTGTTTTAATCAGGAGCCATCTGCATCTTAGAAGAAGTACCTTTCAATTCCTAAGCAGATAATAAATTATATGTGTAAGTGAAAAATTGCTTCCAAATCTAATTAGATTGCATGCAAATTTGCTGCAGTCTGTGAAGCCATGCTTAAGTTATGAGGAACAGCAATAAAGTGGGACCAAGCTGAAGAATTGACTTAGGGATGCTAAGTCTTCAAATAGAATGGGACAGAAGCATGTAATTGACATAAGGTTTGGTTACTGTGTGTGGATTTACCTGAGATGTGGTTTGGGCAGCATAAGGAGTTTTGACCAGTGGCTATACAAGCACTGGCTGTATATTCCTTCCCAGTAAGATAAACGACACATCTGCCCTTCACTACACTGCAGTATTTAGTTCAACTCCATTTTGCTTTCATTCTAAAGGCAAAGTCATGCTGAGTTCATGTTTATGCACATGCTAAAATAATTTAATGCACGCAACACTCCTTTAATGGCTTACACATGACAGCCTTGACTATACAAACATAAGAACTGCACTTAGAAAACAAAGTTCAGATAAATGGGTTTGCTGAGAACACTGAGCTTCATACTGTAAGCACAACAGGCAGTGAGCTCTTAAACACTTCTAAGCAAACATAATCTGTCATATAAAACCATCAGAGTGACTTTCAGGAGTCAACTGTTGTGTGTCATTAAACTTCTGCTGTATTTGAATGTGAAGTCAGAGTAGGCTTATGTCCATTTCACCAGCTTTTTGGAGTCATATGTAAAAGAATTAAATTAACAAATCAAAGTGTCTCCATGAGTTTTAAGTTGATCTTAGCGCTGCAGTAAAGTAAGTTTGGATTGTTCAGTTGCTTCTTTGTGGCAGACAAAGCAAATCAGTGTTGTATTCTCTGCACCAAGTTAAGGGAGCTTGGTTGTGTTCAGGAGGTTATAATAAGCCCTGAATAAATAAAAATACTCCTTCATTTGATGAAATCAGCAAGCAAGCCAGTCTCTTTGTTATGTTTTAATAATTCCAAGATTTTATTTAGGAAAACATAATTGTAGCAGAAGACAGTTAATAATTCATTGTCATGAAAACGTTGTAGTCAAGTGAATTTGACTTTTTGTGATCCAGAAATGACAATCTAATGAGACCCCTTCTGCAAAAGCTAGGGCAGCAGTGATTGAAAGGATAAAGGAGTGTTGCTGCATGTCCAATTTTAAATGTATGGGACTGACAACTGATTACCTATTAATAAAAAGTATTAAAATTTATTTATAAACATTATATTTAGTGATGCTTTAGGTCACAGTTGTGTTTTATTGGGATATATGGGTATTTGCCTCCAAAAGTCTCCTGCTCTAGTGCAAAGAGCCTGGTAGCCATAGCCTTCTACATAGATTCAGTTCCATAAAAGCTGCACTGTGCACATATGGGAATAGACTTATTTATTAATAATAAATTCAGGATTAAGAATTACAAGCATCCATCAATGCAAAAAGAGAAATTCCACAAAGTAATTCTTAGAGAAGGTGTTAAATAGCTAATGTAATCTAAGAAATAAACGCGTATGCCTACAAGGCCATGTGCATGTCATTTGGTTCCTTCATGTTCTTCAAGACAGACATTTTTGTCTGTCACTTTTAGTGACTTTGACCTTTTTTGTTTTCAAAACTGTTTATAAATAAGCTAATTTGGGAATTACAGGAAAAAAATCCCAAACATGCTCCTGCAATGAGGTCGTACACGCACATCATTTTACAACGTTCAGCAGGGATTTCACACAGAGATGAGGTAAATTTAGATCTCTACTCTGAGCTGAGGGGAAGAATTAAATTGCAGCTATTTTAAAATAAAAATTGAGGGGAGCCTCAGAGCATACTGAAGTGTGTTGGGATTCATTTCCTCCCCACTGGAGTTTGTTTATAAAGTGTTACTTTTAATTTTCAGGGAGTCTAAAATATAACCATAGGAGAGATCCATGTCTAACATTGAACTAGGGCTGTAAATGATCATGTGTCTGCAAGTAGATGTGCTGAATTACTTAAAAGGCAGCTATGAAACCATAAATGTAGACTGATCATTGCAGTCACTGGAAACCTGGTTCTAAGGCATAGGATAAACTTGCTGTCTTTAGAGGCCTAATTAGAGAACTCTGACCCCCCCCAAAAAAAGTGCTTAATGCTGGTAGCGCAGGATGCCTCGAGAGTAGCAGTTATATCTAGCCCTGTACTTGTGACAATTAGAAGAAATACAGTATAGATATTCTGAGTAAGGAGGGCTGAGAAGTAAGACTGTCATGGGTTCAGCAGCAGCAGTCATTTTTCTTTAAGTAGTAGCTGGTGTAGCACTGTGTTTTGGATTTTCAGCTTGGGAACAGTGCTGATAACACCAGTGTTTATAGTTGTGGCTTGGAGTGTTTAGGCTGGCCAAGGACTTTCTGAGTTTCATGCTCTGCCAGGAAGGAGGGGAGCTTGGAAGAAGCCGAGCGGAAGGAGAGTCAGGGCACCTGACCCAAACTGACCAAAGAGGTATTCCATACCGCAGCGCGTCAGGTCCAGGATGTAGAAACGGAGAGGGAGGGGAGAGACTGTAAAAGCTGGTGGTGCAGGGGAGTGTGGGCAGCACGGCCAGGATTTGGTATGAGGTGATGGGGTGCACTGTGTAGTAGAGCTTGGTATCAGGTGATGGGGGCGGGGGGCACTGTGTGGTGTGGCTAGGTATTAGGTGAAGATCTGTTGTATTCTCTTTCCTTGTATTTCTGTTGTATTATTATTTGTGGTAGCAGTAGTGATTTATGTTATACCTTAGTTACTAAACTGTTCTTATCTCAACCTGTGGGAGTTACATTCTTTTGATTCTCCTCCCCATCCCCTTGGACTGAGGAAGAAAGAGAGGGGAGTGAGTGAGAGAGCGGCTGCATGGGTTTGAAAGCCTCAAACCACGACAAAGACATATTCCTGAATATATCACAGATGAGAGGAGTGATCCTGAACAGTTCCTTAAATCTCAACCATTTACTAAGCAGGGTCAAAGTTAGTGATGCTCCTTTACCTTGCACGCATCTGCACATCTAAACTCAGTGATAAAAACTTTTTCCCTTCTCTCAGCTGGAATGTGCACTCCAAGTGAAATAGAGTATTTTTCTTCATACCTTTAACATGCTAGCTAATTCAGAAATGCTTAAGAGTTGCAGTAACTCCCCTCCCATAGTGAAACCAGGAGGAAAAGTCTAGAATATGCACCAAGAAATTGTTGATTCTGAATGACAAGGATGTGTGTGCATGGGTGTGAGTAATCCCTTGTGCTCATCTTGGCTGTCAGGAAGTTTGTGTAGTCTGTTACCCTGTAGTGTTTTTCAGAGTACCTGTGGCCTTACACTCTTTGGAGTTTTGCTTACAAAGCAGGTGCATGAAGGATTGTATCTCTGTTGTGGGGAACAGTTGTGTGACCACCTGTGTACAACTCAGAGGAAACATCCTACAGAGGCAGCTAGTGCAGAAGTATGGCAGAGAGGATGGAAATGGCTGCAATGCAAATTACCAGATTGATAAGCTTCTGATATGAAATGGGACACGTGCACACACATAGTCCCACCCAAAAAAAAAAACAAACCAACTGGGATGTGGCTTAGCTCCAGTGTTTCCTAGCAATAAGAAGCACCCTCTAAGATCTGGACAAGCAAGATACAGTACCTCAGGCACGGAGGAGAAGATACGGTCCAGATGCATGTTCTTGACTGTAAGTTTTATTCTGCTCCCCTGACAAGGCTTTTGTGGCTTTGTTTAACTTTCTTTACCGTGGAAAAACTGCATCAGTCACAGATGGCTAAAGCCTTAGGTTACTTAAGGAAGCATTTCTCCTAATGTTTGCACCTTCAGAAGAGCTTTAGGCTCTCTTTTTTGTGTGTGTCATACTGAGAGGATGTGGGATATGAAATAATTGTCTTGTTGAAATTGGTTGGAGCTTTTCCATGAACTTAAACATGGCAGGCTGTCACTGAGGATGGCATGTCAAGGGAGAAGACGCGTGCTTTATGTTGTGAGGGCTCATCAACATTTACTCACATGTTTCAAAATGATGATGTTTTATTCTCTAAATTGCTCATGTTTTTCTTCCAAGTCAATCCATAGCCTTAGGGTATGATTACAGATCACTTTAATTGAGCTCACCATGGATATCTGTTGATCTTGGAGACACTGTGATATGTGGTTGCTGTCTGTGATAACCAAAGAAACCAAAATGGTCATCCAGCTAGAACTTTGTCAGTCTAGGGATATATATTCACTATTTGTTGAGAGGATGCACAAGCAGACTGTGCAGCAAGTAACTCAGCAGTTTTTTGCTGAAGGCTCATGGCTACCTAGCTTTCGTAGCTTGGCATGTCCTCCATCAACATTTCAGTCTGCATATGACAAAGCATGTTTGTGCAGTTGGACACTTGACATACTGTCGCCACTGCTGCAGAAATGAAAGGTCAGTGCTGTCGTAAGTAATTAAGGTTAGTGGTACAGATATTTGATGTGAGGATTCAACCTTTTTTTTTTCCTGAAACTTTTCAAAAAGTTTGAAAAAGTTGTTCATAGCAATGTTGCAGGTGCCAAGTTAGTTAGGGTTTTGGAAAGCAGCAGTATATGAATTTTTAAAAGGTTGAGCTGCAACTTCAAAGTGGTTGAGCTCAATTTTCTAGGCCTTGTTGAGAGGTATAACTCATCTAGCCCAAATTTAGCTGTTGAGAAATTGTGTGTAATCTTTTGTAGTTATCCAGGTAATCACTGTCATCTTCAGACAACTGGTTAGCAAAGAAGTTCACAGTATCCCAGAACAGGGTATCCAAAACAATTGGGTGAACTGCATTCTAAAGGTGATTTTTTTCTGTTTATTGTCTGTAAAGGGCGCCTTTGAGAATGTTGTCAGGTTTGTCTTTTAGGCATATGAAGAAGGTTCCAGGAAGTGCAGAGGTATGCAGTATGTGTTCTGCAAAGCATGAGCAAAACCAAGGAGTCTGCTAATGCAACAAACTTGACAGTATCTGGTTATCTGTGCCAAGCATGGGAGTAGCAGAGACTCAGCTTATAGCTTGCAGTCAAAAAATAGCTCTTGTTAATAATTCAGAGTTGTTTTAGCTTGCTGTATATAAGCGTAGGTTCTTAGTGTCTTTTTTTTCTGCTCTTTCATGTCTGCCTCAGTATTTTGCTCTGTTTTGATTTTAAGTTAATGTTGCTGTTTCCTAGGCAAGTTCTTCAATAGCAGGAATCTTCACATAAGCCAGTAGCAACCGCTTTTTTTTTTAGTAAAAGAGTAGTATCTCTGTAATACGTAAGTCAAAGTAATAATGTACTTCAGCTTTTAATTAAAACATTCATTAAACTGCAATGCTTAATGAAGTTATTAGTGAGGAATTAAGGGTTATCACAATTTAATTGTAAAATAGAGATTGCTTAAGTAGTATTTTTGCTAAAGCAAAGCTTTATATTATGCATATAAAATTTATCTGTAATCCATTTTGTGAAACTTCCTAGTGTCAGGAAATCTCAAGAGTAAAACTGGACATTTTAGTTACATCTGCAAGCAAAAATGATATGTTACTGTAGGGATGCTGTTTTTTTTTAATTCATATTTGTGTTAAACCATTTATACGTATGAACATTAGCAGATATGTGCAGTGACAATTTAATAAATATTTTAAATTACTGCATATTCTCCTTGTTCGTACAGCCAAGAATGACGCTATATTTCAAAATACGTAATTGGATATGGCGATTAAACTTACAAAGTTTATTCTGTTCTCTGGCCTCACTTAAGCTGTTTAAGTCACTGCAGAGCTAAAATTACACACAAATTACTAATGTATAAACAGTATTGTGTTGTGCTGTATCTTATTATTTCAGGTCATGGTTTCATGTGTGAAATTTCAGTTGGCGTTGTACTCTGGGGCTTTGCCAAGAGGATTCCCAGATTTAGGCTTAGAAGTTCATGAGGCAATGTCTTAGGGCAAAAGTAACAGTGATGGTCTTTGTGAAGAAAAGAGTACTAAAGCTTTATTTTGGTGCTTATTTAATATAAAATTGTATAGCTAGAAAGTCAGACTAGTGTTAAAGAGCAAGCTAAAAGGAAAGTAGACTGTATTGAGCTATTAGGATTTGAAGGTCTTGGAGCTGTAGGGGGTCATGACAGACCTGAGCTGTATATGAAAGCAGGGACTGTTAAAGAAACTAAATGCTTCAGAATAAAGAATTTTGACCTTCAATTCAGAAAGACTTTGTTAGCCTTAATGGAAGAGGCACATGATACAACTTTGAACTTTTGTTCTGGAACGTGAATGTGTAAAGATCCACTTATAAAACTGTCTTCAGTACAACTCTGAATTCAGATTATTTGGTTTTATAGGACTTCGGGGAAAACTGAAAAGACCTGCTAAAATGTGAATAGTGCAGAACTGTAAAAACTGAAAATCAGTCAATTTTGGCTTGGTTTTGTTTTCGATTTCTTTTCCCTCCAATATTGATATTTTAAACTCCCCTTCTCACAGTGCTACTTTGACATTAATGTGAGTCCCTGTTGGTCCTACCTAATTTTTCTTGCTCATTTTATTCCATCTTTTCAGATTTTGCTTACAGCAGATAGGAGAAGTCATTGTCCATGGTACCTTGCCATGGTTTAGGTTGCCAACATGAGTTGTCAGGGAAGAAGCTGAACATCTAAAGTTGGTAAAGGACAAGAATCACCACTTCACCTAGTCTTACAAACAAACAAAAGCAAAATGGCCTTCTTTCCTTCCAGATTTTATTTTTTTTTTACTTTTAATCTGGGTTGTAGTTTGTCTTGTTTGTGTGTGATTTTGTGACTTAATGAGAAGTTGAAATACTTTTGTTGCAAGGTAGAGTAACTGGTTTTTAAAATGATGGAAGTAGTAAGAGAGATTAAGAGGTTTCAGTCTTTTTCCTGCATAACTAAAGAAGTATAATTTGTCACTAAAGATCTAAAGCCAGTGGCAGAGGAGACAGGAGAGAATGTTACATGATATATATTCCAGGTGGACTGGAGCCCTGAAGAGTTTCTACAGTTCACAGAATATAAAGGTGGGGATTGGAATGAGATAGTCAGTAGAACTGCAGGGTTTTTTTTGTAGAAATTGCCAGCCAGGAGCTGCTTTTTTGTTTGTTTGTTTTCAGGTTTGTTTGGGTTTTGTGTTTTTTCTTTTTTTGTTTGTTTGGGGTTTTTTTGTTTGTTTAGCTTTTCCAAAGTCCAGTTAAGAGAATCAGCATTCCATTAAAAAGTTCACACGTTTCTGGGAATTGTTCTGAGGAACAAACTCAGAATGTGTAAGGTTCTTTGAAGGAGAAGCTCTCATGCCTGCACTGCTGAGGTGGGCAGCTCTGCAGGGTCCAGGCCTGCCAGGAGAGGTATAAAGGAAATGAACTCTGTAGGGGATTTTGTTCCTAGTTCCTTTTGCCAGATTATGCTGACTATTACATTCTGCTCCTACTACCATACAGTCTAAAGAATGATATTTAATGTTAGTTTCTTGAATAAACATTTTTTTTGCGACAGTGTGTTGAGGATATCACCTCAGACTAATCCTTTTCTTACACCCAGTAGAGCTTACTTAAGAGAATTGCCTCTTGAATACTTAACCAGTAAAAAAAAGATTAATAGTAACCTCTAGGTGCTATATTTCGGTGTGTAATACAGGGCATGTCTGTCTATTCTTACTAGTTTAGCTTAAGTCTGAATCATAATGGTTCTTTCTATTTTCATGCATTTCCATAAGTATTCCTGGCAAAGATCAGCGTTTTGCTTCAGTTTTACACTGAAATACGTGATATTTAAGAGCAATAATGGTCTGTAAGCACCCCAAATGTATAAACGTCTTGGTTAAGCAATTCATTACTTCTCTGTCTGCATAAATTAGTTTTAAGCATCATGATTAGTGTGTTTCCAAAGAATGTCAGCCTTTATTTTTGGGTTCACCTTTTTGTTTCAGAAGGCAGGTGACTTCTAAAGATTTAAACTCAACGCTTGTCAGAAATTTTGGTTCATGTATTTAGGAATGATAAAGAATTTTACAGTCAGATTATATCTGGTTGTTTTCCTTCTTACAATTCTTCTCACTGGGTTTGTTTCTCTTTTCTGCAATCTGCAGAATGGGTTGCTTGTGTGAGGTCCAACTTCCTGGTTTTGTGCTATCTGCATGATGTGAAGAATATTTTGCAACTTCATGACCTAGCTACTGGTGCACATCTCAAGACTTTCCCCCTAGAAGTTGGCAGTATTGTGGGATATAGTGGCCAAAAGAAGGACACCGAAATATTCTACCAGTTTACTTCCTTTTTATCTCCAGGTAAGATCGTTTTCCCCTAGTTATTGTTCCTTTTCTTGGAAACGCATCTTTCTCATTTTCTGTTTAGTAGTTATTAGGTATCTCTAAGATGCAGTGAAAATTGCTTCCCCACCATGTAGTTTGTGCACTTCAAAATGTACCAGTCCTTGATCCATGAGGGCTAAATAATATGCATAGTAATATTTGAGAGCTGCATTAAGAAATTCTTAGGACTGACTTGTACTAGAGGGGAAACTAGCATCACAGCTCTTGCTTCATACAGCGAGATACAAGTTTACAAATTCTGTTAAAGACAGTTTTTAATGTATTCACTGGGATTTTTAATCACAATTTTGAAGAACGTTTTGAAAAGATGCTTTTTTTTTTTCTGATAGCTTTGTGATGCATTTATGCATAGCCTCATAAGAGCATTCTTAGTATCTGTGCTTACATCTGTTGGATTATCTGTTGGACTGCTGTAGGAATCCCCTGGCAAAGCCAGGGCTGCCCAAAACATTCTGTAATACATATGTGGAACATTAGTAAGTGTTCTAGGATTTCGAATAATAAGGGAGTTTCTATGCAATTATCAAGCTAGTGTATGACAAGAAAATGTTTTTGCTGTTGGCGGGGAGGGCATATTTGGTTTTGGGGGATTTTGGTTGGTTCGTTGTTTTTGCTGTTGTTTTTGTTGGGTTTTTTTTGCTGTTGGGTTTTTTTTGCTGTTGCTTTTTATTTTAAATTTCTTTGTACCCCAAACAATCAATAGTTAATGCAGGAAAGGACTGAAGTATGGAGAGGAGAGATAGGTTCCAGAATCTTTATCTTATTCCAGGGTTGTAAGTGATCATGAATCACAAGATGATCCAAACTGTTCTTATAGCATCTGACACATATTTTTTCTCTGTTTCAATTAGAGCGCAGCCACGTTGCAAAATGGCTGTATGATAGTTTTGATAGTTTTCTGGTTTTCCTAAAGGATTGTGTCAGATTATCAAAATTGTGTTTCAAGCTTAGCAGATAAGAAGGATGATGGATTTCCTATTATTGTCTTGTGCTTTGCATAACCAGAAATAAGATAGGTTTCCAGTTGCTTTTAAACGGCATTCAGACCACTGCAACTGGAGAAGAGCTCGAGGACACTCTTGCAATTACCTCTGACTTCATCCAAGACTGATGGTTCAGATAGTTCATTTATTTGCTCACAATCCAGCTCATGGGCAAGAAGTTGCCAGTCTTACGAGCCTGCACTGTTCATCTCCACTGAGTCAGCAGTGTCTCTGCAACTGCTAAACATGTGGAGGGGAAGAGCCCACAGATCTGTTTTAATCTGTGGCGTGTCAGCCAGCAATGGCTGCTCTCACTGCCTGCTGGTTGCTTAGGTAGGCTTTTATTCTTTTCATCCATGTGCTTAGCATCTACAGGGAATTTGCCATTTGCAACCTGGAATCTAGAAGAAAGAGGAGGGGAAGAAATGGAGGTAGACTATATGGGAATAAGGAAAGGGTAAGGAAATCAGACCAGAGAGACAATTTTTAGGTAGGTGTGGATATTTTTTTTGCATGGAGCCTTCATTTGCCCCATCAGTGGAATAATCAGACAAAAGGTCTGGAGCTGGCCCTTGATAAACATAGATCTTCCTACTTTACAATTAGACATCTATATAATTTGCACTTGTATTAAGTTATACCTTTTTTTTCTAATGAGAAATAAATTAACATTTAATGTTAATTCTTTTTTATTTATGCTTAATACCCACAACAAACATAATAATAAACCTATGTATGAAATAATGAATAAAGCAGTTCTAAAACCATAGATTCTGACACTATACAAATAATTTTTGCTGTTCCCTGAAAAATATGGTTATCCACACTGTCCACTCCAATAAGATACTTAAGTGAGCACTCTATTGTTTTGCATTTATTGACCACCCAGCAAAAGAGTGCAGGCACTAATGTTACTATGGTTTTGGATATTAACTTCCATGCCACTAAAAATGGAACAAGGGATGCAGTATCAGGGATTCAGTTGCATGTTACTGTAATATTATGTTGATTGACTCCTGAAATACAGTCTATGACTGTGCTTATACTTTATCATGTGGTTTCCTAATGTGCAGCTATTTGGCCTGCTCTGTGTGTAATGTTTGCCAATACATTATCCGGGTTGGGTGACTGTAAATATATGTCAAATGTCTGCTCTGCCTTTTACCACCTGATGTGCTTTTCTTTGTGCTTTGGCATGACTTTCTGGATCCTAATCTTTAAGGGAAATGCTGGTTTAATACTTATTTGTACCTGCCACCCTGCATTAGGCTTGCTATTTATTTGTGATTAAAAAAAAATAATTCCCAGCAGATTAGATTCCCTATTAATTCACCATTATAAAAAGTCTTTATCAATTACTAGGAATGTTAATTTTCATCTCTGTTCCTTTGCCAATCTGTCTTTCTGATTTTCCACAGTCAGTGATTTAATGAGACCAATCCCTTGTATCAGATATGTTTCATCATTATTTCATGTTTCAATATATTTTTTTATAGCTGTAACCTATGTAATAATTACTTCTGATTTCCTGAAAGTACCTAAGATGTAGACAATAGATCAATATTTAAATCAAGTCTTGTCCACCTTGGTTTTATTACATTGAGGACCCCTACAGAGGGCTTTTTGACTTAACTTTCAGTATTCTTTTCCCTAGTACACATTTTAAATCTTATAGAGAATACCTTGTTGTAAAGCTAAAAACCAAAGAATAATTAACACCGAGGTTAGTTTTATGTATCATTTGTTATCTGCAGTATATCCATGAATATTAGGATTTTGTAAAATGTTACCCTATGTGTTTATGCTCAAATGCTATTGTGGTTGAATGACAGGAAATATGATTCATAGTCTTAATACAAAATTCTTCTTGGCTAATTACATGTCTGTTTAATATCTAGATTGCTGCAGCCGCTGAGATTCTGCCTCTGCTGCAACCTAGAAATCTTATACTGCTTATACACATAAATTTTCTCATGCTCACAATCCTTTGGAAATCATGAGTGTAATTCAAGCAAGTCAAGTTGTCTTCAAACCTGCAGTATCAGGTTGTAAAATAGATTGCATGAGACCAAATTCTGTTCAGTTACATGGGTAACCTGTGCTAGTCTGCTACAATATCAAGTGGATGCTTAGCTTTTTCCATTACCTGCAGTCTATTTGAATTGTATTTTCAAAATATTTTATCATAAAGAGAAAAATGTTGCCCTGAGTTAAATTCTTGATATATTTAGTCTCAGTATGAAGACTCTAGAGGAGATGTTTCAAAACAGACTTCCTATTTGTTTCTTCCAACATCATCATTTCCAATAAGTGCTGTGTAGCTTTATGAACACAAGTATTTTTTCCCCTTTGCTTTAGCCACTTTGGATATCTGGCTTTATATAGGCACAGAGAGTTATTCCTTCTGTACAGAAAGCCTTTGCACCCTGCCTAAATGAAATGCATATATGTATGTGTTAAATTATATATTAACTGAATGTCTCTAGAGCTACTGTTCTTCACCTTGCCAAGTTACCTTTGCCATTCATTACTCCATCACAGCACTTAAATCAGCATCCTTTTAACAACATACACTAAACTGATAACCTTGCACTCTATTTTAGGTATTATATATCACTGTGATCTGACCAAAGAGGAACTGGAGCCAAGAGTTTTTCGGGAGGTAACTGTGAAAGGATTTGATCCTTCAGTTTACCAAACAATTCAGGTAATAAATGTGAATCCTGCTGTCTTGCTATAATCACTTATGCAAGAGTTTAAGAAAATTGCACTTGACTAAGGATGTGAGTGCTTTAATTAACTCCTGGTTTGCAGGTCTGTTCTGTCTTTGAAGGAATTCGACCAACTCTTAATCAGAGAGACTGGAAGATGTCACTGCAAGTAACCAGAGCAGACTCAATCCTCACTTGCCTTACATTATGAGACAATATGTTCTCTACTTTGTTTCCATATTATGGTATTCTTTGATATTTATTTTAACATCAAGCAGCTGCTTTTCCATGTTTTTCCCAGGGCAACTTGGCATGGTTGCCATAGGCAAGTGTCTCATAGGGCGAGACTTAAGAGGCAGTGGAGAAATAGAGGAAGCTTGGATTAGCCAGTTATCTTCCCAGCAGTTCCTAAGTATTCTGAGGCCCACTGTTGAAAGTGACAGCAATAGATGAAACACTCTGTGTTTGAGGACTTAACCATGATTGTTTGGAAGAAAAGCAGGAGAATATCTAGTGATGTGAACAGAAAAATCATATTCATGAATGCTGTGTAAGACTTTTGAGTTCTTACTCAAAAGGTTTTGAGTCCACCTTTCCTCCAGTGCCAGAGTATATTGTTTTCATTAATGCATCAGTGCAGTTACACTTGGAGAAACTCACTTTGATTGTCATTAGAGCAGGATTAGACCATTTTCTTGCAGTGCTGGAAAACTAGAACAAGGAACAAAAGGTAAAAGCTATTTTAAATACATACATACATATACATAATTAATATTTCTAATATAAAACCCCATGAAGCCATTAGTGACTTTCTGCCCTGATAAAACAAAGGCCCCTTGCATTTAAAAATTTGCACAAATGGAGCTTAAATTACAGGCATGGATCATTTGCAGCCTGGTTCTGGGAGAAGTGAACATGGAGAGAAATGAGTGAAGTCTTTCCTAGCAAGGTCTAATGCCATTCAGGAAACTCCTCAGAAACCTAGAGAATAAAATCTTTGCTGATAAAGAATTTGAAGTTAACAAACACTGGCAGATAACAAGGATGGCAGGTTACAGATTTATAATGATGTGAACTGCCTATTAAATGGTCCCATTGTCATAATCTGCATTTCAGTATAAGCAAGCGTGGGTGAGATATCTGGGAATCAGGGAAGGATTTATCCAACTTCAAAATCTGAAATCAGTTAGGTTGTGTCAGTGGGTATCCCAGAGCTCCCTTTGTAGTCCCTGGAAGGCCGTAAACTACATCTGCAATTTCAAGAAGTGTATCTTACGGTTCATAGAAATTTGTTGAAATCATATAATCCTTTAGGTTGAAAAAGACCTTTATGGTCATCAGTTCCAATCACTGAGGCAACACTGCCTAGACCACCACTAAACCATATATCTAAGTGTGTTTGGCCTCTTCAGGAACCTGCTCAGTAAGATTCCATGTGATACAGCCCTAGAGGGCAGGGGGCCCAAGGCTGATGGTTGATATTCAAGGATCACCTGCTGCAAGCTCAGGAGAGGTACATCCCTACTAGAAGGAGGTACTGCAGGAAGACCAGGAGACCTCCTTAGATGGACAAGGAGCTGCTGGGAAAAATTTGAAGGAAAAAAGGGACTTATAAAAGGTGGAAGCAAGGACAGGTGGCCTGGAAAGAATACAAGGATGTTGTGCGGGAAGCTAGGGACCAGGTTAGGAAAGCTAAGGCACAGTTAGAATTAAACTTGGCTAGAGACGTTAAGGATAACGGGAAGGGATTTTGTAGGTACATTGCAAATAAAAGACAGGCTAGGGACAACGTGAGCCCTCTTCAGAAGCCATCAGGAGAACTGGCTACCATGGATATGGAGAAGGCTGAGGTTCTTAATGATTTCTTTGCC
>JASSUY010045746.1:1715-15364 GCA_032466535.1 Forpus xanthops
TCCCTGCCCATGGCAGGGGGGATTGGAACTAGATGATCTTAAGGTCCTTTCCAACCCTAACTATTCTATGATTCTATAAAACTGCCACCATATGATGCAGTGTACTGTTGACAGCCTGCCTCACCATGGTCTTCACCATGGGTTGCAGAGAATCTCTTCTTCAGTGCCTGGAGCACTTCCTTCCCCCTTTCCTCACTGACCTTGGTGTCTGCAGAGTTCTTCCTCTCACATATTCTTACTCCTCTCTCCTGCTGTAAATGCTCTTGTACAATAACTTTTCCCCTTTCTTTAATATGTTATCCCAGAGGTGCTACCACCATTGCTGTTTGGCTCAGCCTTGGCCAGCAGCAGGTCCACCTTGGAGACAGCTGGCATAGGGGAAGCTTCTAGCAACTTCTCACCATATAGCCCCCTTTTACCAAAATGTTGCCACCCAATACACAGTAGCATGCAACTATTTCTAAGATAAAAATGAGCAGAATAGATTTTTGCCCAACAAGATCACAAATAGTAAGGCTATTGATAAATTCTCATGCATTCCCTTTTCTTAGATCTGGATAATTGCATCCCTGCACAACTTCGATTGTTCTTCCTATTTGCTGATTGTTTCTCTTCTAACTAAATGCAAAATCTATACTCAGTTCTATTTGTTCTTGAAATAATCTAGAGCTACTGAAACATCATTAGTCTGAGATGTTGATTTGCCTACTTGGCTTAGAAAGGTGTTCGGAAAACAAGTTCTAATCATGAAACCTTGTTTTAAGAGAAAATTCTGAAACTTCTTTAGCTGTAGGCCTCACTGACAGCTTTGACCTATCTTGTACTAGGAAGGGTTCAAGGTTTACTGACTTTCCCAATACTATTCTGTCTGACAGTGACTCTTTCCAAATGCTCTACAGTCATTTGTTATTAAAAACAATGTAGTTCTGAGAAAGTTACACTTACTGAATTGTGCCCCTCCAGACTTGGGGAGATGAGGATGGGAAGTTTTATCTAAGTAATAGTAGGCCAACAAACTCCACTTTGGACACACTTCTGCCTTCACTCTCACACAACAAGGAATCTGTACAGTGCTCAGTGAAATCTTAAAAACTGACTGATTGGGAGTTTTGTTATTGTTTTGAGGGTGAGCTTTTATTTCCTTGGTGATGCGGGGTAATGTTTGTCAGTGACTGTAGTAAGCCTCAGGCTGAGCTCAACTCCAGTGGTAATGTCATGACTTATTTCACCTAAGCAACATCTGGTGCTCATGGAGAGTATAAGGATTTGAAGACTTGGCCAAATATTAGTACAAGTTAATATTTAAAGTGCTCCATAAAGTTTGAAATACCTCATGTGTAATAAACAGAGCTACACAGAAGAGCAGAGAGCTAAGGAAGGACACAGTGTATGTGCTTTATGTAAAGCCTGTCCTGTTTAAGTCATTGACAGAACTTTAATTGGTTTCCACGGGGCCAAGTATTCACCTGAGTTTTCACTTTTAAAGATAATTTAATGAAGAAAATATTGTTTCAGGGACCGTTGTAACAGTATTGTGATCTAATATAAAAATTCAGTCAGCTTCATTCTCCCTGTCCCCCAAGTGGGATTCATTGTCTCACACTTTCTTTCTCTCCTTCAGGGAGTGTTGACAACTTTCTTGCCTGCATTAACAACTTTCTAATATTTCTAATAATTAACAATTATTAACAACTTTCTTGCCAATATTTCTTGCCTGCGTATAACTTCCTTTCATATAACTTCCTTTCTTTTTTCATTGGGAAAAGAAGAATAAATTATTCCTTCTCTCTTGCTTCATTCTTCCTTACATCTCTTTCTATTGTTCTCTGAGGAGTTTTAAACCTTTTAACTTCTCTATGCATAGGTGCATCAAGCAAACCGTGTACCTTCCAATTGTGTTTCATCCATCTGCATCTCTCTCATTAATCATCCTTCTGATTATCTATATTAATTAAGTTTGGCTCACAACCATGCGGAAAAGGTTTTCATCTGTGCTCTGTATTTCATATAAGCAAGTAGCACTTTCACAGAAGATATTCCTGGAGTCCATTGCTCTTGTTTTCCTTTGTACTCTGCAAAGTTAATTGAATTTCATCAGCAGCTTTTCTTCTATCATAAAACAATTTAACACATCCTAACCTATCTCAGGCTTGTGATTTTCTTAGCAGCGTAAGCTCACACAAGGTTGCTTTACACTGCATTTCGGTTATGTGAGAGGGAGCTGAAAAGATATTACAGGCACTGCTCTGTTACAAGAGACACAATTCTTCTTAGGCTATGGTGGCACACTGCATTGAAGTGTATTGTGTCTCTAAGCTGTATCAGAACCTCTGACAAAAATTTGTCAGAACAGAAAAATGGATAGCTCTAAATATATAGTTTCTGTAGAAGAACAGCATCTGTGTTAAATAATATTGTGATATGTACTTATTACTATTTTTAATTAGTTCTTTCTCAGAAATCTTCAGAATATTTTAGTAATATATCATTGTGCTATTTTTCCAGAACTTTCCACAACATTAGATTAACTCCAGTTTTATTTCCGTCTTCTCTTCATAAGCACCAATATAGTGTATTGCCTTTTAAAATCTAGCGTTTATAATGCTGTTTCAATCTTGGTTTAAACTATTACAAAGTGTAGCTATTTCTGCCACCTTCTGGATTTGCCTCTATTAACATCCTAGCTAATTTCGACAGCAGACAAGGTCTTAAAAGGGAAACATTCCAAATGAAATCTTCAAATAAAATACTTGAGCACAAGAGGAAGACAAGGAAAGTTTCACTGATTTTTGTGTATTAGTCAAAGGATACCAAAAGTGCCTTCCAACGCAAATCTTGAAAAAAGACAGAGATATAACTCTATGAAAAAGATTAATGACTTGATGCCATGCACATCTTTCAAAAGCATGTGATTTAGTGGATTTTTTTTCAGAGATATTTATTAATAAGAGTCATAGTCAAATAGAATTTGAGTTAAGCTCTCCTCAGCTGGAGATGAACTCGAAACATGCCTCTTCCCATGCTAAAGAAAGATGGGCTACAAGCTTGCATCTAATCTCACAAGGTGTTTAATTAACCTTGCTGATGAAAACATGAAACTGATTAACGACTTTTTGTTCAAAACACACCGCTAAACATGGTCCTGTAAGAGCTTTCATACTGAAAGCTCGAAGTCATTTATCTGCTCTGAATATAGAGCAAATGAGGGAAAGTCTGTATCAGTAAAGGGAGTCTGCCTTCATAAATCACACTGTCTAAAACCTACATTTGAGTGGCAACATATATGTACAAGCCAACACAGAATCTAGCTTATTAATTAGAAGAAAACTATTAAAACATGCAGTAGTTGGTCAGGGTACTTGTGGATATCAAATTCAATTCACTATTGTTGAAAAATGAACTTCTACATGGAAAAAAAAAAAAAAAGACAAAAGATATAGGCTTGGGTTCCAGCTCTTTCTACTACAGAATCTTCCTAATCAAGATACATATATGTGCACTAAAATAGCTGCTTTAATGCCCAACAGAGATCTAGGACTGGAGTCAATTGCCTGAGCAGAAGCATCTGGTGCCACTGGACACCCTGACTATCCAGCACACCCACAAGAAGAATGGGGGCCTCAGGAGGCCCTGTGTCGTATGTGCCAGTCTCATAAGGATGTCTTTGACGCCATCAATGTCACCACTTATTCAAACGTGGGCAATTAAATCCCTGTTCAGGACAGCCAAAGTAGTTGGAAAAGCTTGCCAGCTTACTAGATATAGATCTTAACTGCATAGCTGCGTAGTTCTCTAAAATTCATGTCCTGCACAGGCATAAGGGCTTAACTCAGGCACGTACTCCTAGATCCATTTCAGGTACCCTCTGGTATTTGACACATGTTTATGAGGCTAATGGATATGACACAAAACCTACAGAAAATCTTTGTCCTCTGAACCACTACTTAGAAGCCAGGGAAGACCCCTCTGGGAATCTCCTGTGTGGGACTGAATGGAGTCTCCAGTGTCTTTTATTTTATTCTGCTGATTTTGTTGGGACAAATTCTCATAGCATGAAAAACATGAGATGTTGACAACAAATGATGTACTGACTGGGTTAATCAGACACTGAGACCCACTTTATGGCTATTTTCTCGCTTCCATTGAAATCAAGGTTTCCCTTGACCAGTGCAGTACTGCTGTAACACAACTTTGAATCAGTTTTCATGATTTCAACTATAAAAATGATATCAATGAAGAATATGAGGTTTAAAAGTTTGTGAGCAAGAGAAAAATCAGCAGCTTTTGTATCGTCTGTAATAAAAGAAACAGAGTTAAATAATTTTTTACACTGCAAGCAATAACGTTGGCTTTACCACACCAAACTTAATCCAGTGTTTACCTATGTGAATTGAGAAGTTATGAATCATTGCTTTGGTAGCCATCCCAGATAGGAGTAAGTTATGATTATTAAAAGAGGATTAGATTATAAACTTTTGTTTAAAAATAATTATTTTCCTTATGTCTGGAAACTTACAGCTAGCACAGTCCAAAACATTTTTAATTTCATATGATTTAACCGACATTACAGTAAGTTAGCAACCGTTATGCCATACATAACCTTACTTAAAAGTGCCCAATTTTGTAGGCATTTATCCAAGTGGATATTCATCCTGGAGTATAATTTGAAACAGATATCAGTAAACAAACACAGTTTTATTTTATAGCAGGTTCGCAGCAGCAAGCTTCAGAAAAGGCTGACATAAGAAGCATAGTATTTGCTGATGCATGTACCAGGTGTTCTGAGAGTCTATTCATACTGTCCCGACTGAGCTGAAATCACTTAATCTTCCATTAGCAGAGACAAATATGAGTAATGCCTCCAACACTGACAAGGGGAAGAGTTAATACAAAGGTCAGATAACAAAGAGCAAGACCCCACCTTGAATACAGAGAAAAATCAAGTTACATCTTTCTTGAACTCAAAATGAATTTATCAAGGAAAATAATGATATAGCTCCCAAGAGCAGCATGCAAATCAGGGAATTAATCTCTCACAAAATGTTTTATGTTATGGAAACCCACAAATAGATTTGATTCAGTGACACTAAATCAAACATGGTGGATAGTTCTGTTTGACTGATGAGTACACATGCCACTGGCAGCAGGGCAGTGACATATACAGGATAACAATAAATACTTTCACTGGCAGTTTTGCAGCCATTGCTCAGTGACACTAAAGGAATATAGAAAGCTTCAGGCAAAAATGCAGTCCAGCTAACAGAAAGACATTTTGCTTTTCTGCAACTTTTTCCACACCACTCTCTTCTGCTGATCAGGAAAGGAGCATCTTATAAAGATGTGTGAAGAAAAAAATATTTAAAACTGTCTGCAAGATATTTTTTTGCATTATCACTTTGTGATATTAGTGACTTGCTGCAGCTAATGCATACCTGCATAATAACATTGGTATGTTATCTACAGCTCTTCTTTTTCTCATCCTTATCCTGCTGTCAAGCTCTACTGTATTTCCATCTAACCCTCACTTTCCCACTCCCTGTTAAAGCAAGGGTTAAGTTAGAAAGGTACTACAGTTAGTGATATTTCCAGTCAAAGGAGAGGCAATTGCCAGGGACATTCAGAAGAAAATGAGGTTGCTCTGAAACACACTTTGTTGTCGTCTGCATCTTTCCATGACGGGAGTTTAGAGAGATTGAGGCCAGGTTATTTCACACTACATCACACTAATTGTTTGTCTCACAGCGCTGACCTCTTCCAGCTACCCAACTTATTCAGCATGTGCCAGAGTTCACAGGTAACCAAGAGATAGATATATGCCCCTAAAGCCACAACAACAACTGCAGCAGAGGCTACTATTGTCTGCATGGATTGAGGAGTCCCTTGGATATACTCTGGAAAAAAGGAACTTTAGACTTCACAGCTGAACTGTGCATAATCTTGCGTGTGCATAATCTTGGCTGAGAGACACAGCGGGGGGTTACTACCAGGAGGAGTTAGTATAGTAGCATTAATAATAACCAGCCTGAGCTTTTAATGAGAGTGGGAGGTCTGTGGCTGGAGAAGGAGGTGTACAAGTCCAAACTCCACCACTGTCTGGGTCAACACAGGGTCCAGAGCAGTATAAAAACAGCACCAGACCTGGGCATCTGGTCATTAGCCTTATAAGTCATACTCAGTCTGAACTGGCTCTCACTCACAAACACAGTGGAGGCTATTTCCTATGGCAAGGATCAGCCCACTCAGCTTCCCAAGATACAGCAGCATGTCTCTCCAGAGCTGACGATGCTGCCAAGCAAAAGGTCAGCAAAATTTCCATTGTGGCAATGAGGATGTTTATTCACTTGTGTTTCAAATGTCCTGTTCTTCATCTCTAGACTGTCCTTTATGTTAATGAACATATTAATGGGTGTTCCTGAGGATCCTGTTTCTCCCACTGTTATGTCTCCTGACCAGTTCACCTCATCATTCCCAAGGGTTTAGGATAGAGGAATATTGGGATTCCCTGTCAAGGCAGCAGGGGAGCTGCAGGGTCGCTTCTGAGAAGAAAGCCAGGACCACTCTGTGCTGGACACAGAGGGTTCCAGCTCTGATTAAAACACCCCGGGATACAGTTGAGCCCATTAACAACGCTGGCAATGCTTCTTTGATAGCACGTTTCTAAGTTTAAGAAAGGGCAATAAGCATTGCTTAGCTGGCAGGAGAGGACTGAGAACAAGGTGAGTGAAACAGCCCTGCAGACAGCAAGGTCAGTGAAGAAGGAGGGGAGGAGTGCTTCAAGAGCCAGAGTAGAGATTCCCCTGCAGCCCCTGGAGTACCATGGTGGAGCAGATATCCATATTGCACTCCCTAGAGGACCCCGTACGGCAGCAGGTATATATGCCCTGAAGAAAGCTGCATCCTATGGAGACCCCCCACACCAGAACTGGGTCCCAGCACAAACTGTGGCCTGTGGAGAGGAACACACTGAGGATCAAGTTTTCTGGTAGCACCTGTGGCCCATGGGGGACCAGCACTGGAGCAATCCATTCCTGAAGGACTGTACCCTGTGAAAAGAACCACTACTGGATCAATTCTTTAAGAACCATAGCCCATGGGAAGGACCCATGTTGCAGTAGTCCAAGGTCTGTTTCCTGTAGTAAGGGCCACATGCTGGAGCATGAGAGGGAGGAGCAATAAAAAACAAAGTGTTATGGACTGACTGCAACTTCAATTTCCCATCCCTGTTAGCAAGAGGAGAAGGTGGAAGAGTCAGGAATGAAGGAGTGAGGCTGAGTCTTAGTTTTTGTCTTTGCTTCTCAACATCCCATTCTATTTTTAATTGGCAAAAAATTAAATTAATCTTCCCCAATTCGAGTCTACTTTGTCCATTAGAGTAATTAATAAGCCATCTCCCCACAAGCTTTTTCATCTTGTTTTCCTCCCTGTCCTGCTTCAGAGTGGCTGAGAGTGCACTGGTCACTGAGAGAGAGTCTGTCAGCCAGCCATATTTAACCCACTGCAATGTGATCATCGCTGCATTCACTCAGCTATAGCACCAAATAAAGAGAGGTGGTGCACCTCCAACCCTACTGCCTTTGAGAGAAGACCTGACTATAACTCAGGAAATTTCTGCAGAAAGAAAACAGTGACAGGTTCTTTCCCCTGGCAGGGTGAGTGGTCAGGCTGGTGGCAGGGAAGATGCCTTCCTACAAGGAAGGGTTATCTGTAACTGGGGATGTTCTGGAGCAGCTATCTTGGCTGTTCAATAATTGTCCAGGTGTCTTGTTTATTTTAAAGTTTTATAAGAATTAAGCAGTTCAGTGCCCAAGAAATAATACTGGCTCAGACATATGTCTGGATAATAGAAGTTACTATAGGACTGCAGACACACAAAGTACACATGGTTTTGCTAACAGGACGATAACTTGTACTGCATTAATATGTTCCATTAATGCACAGCTAGATGAGGCAAGAATGTAATTTTACCATTCCATGTTCTTATGAAAGACTACTGAAGTCAGGCTGTGTTAGTACCAAATTTTTTAAGACATTTACAAGGTCTAACTTTGGTAATGATACAGTAAACAAGTGTAATGGTATACAAATGTAGAAATAATGTAAATACAAATGAAAGCAAAATAAGGGGTACTCTGGGGTATATGATCATATTCATGTTTACAGGGTATATGAAAGCAGATCAAAACCATTAGCAAGTTCCACAAGTGTTCTATAAAGACTTTTTTTAGAAGATGGAAAAAGCATAATAGCACCTTAACCCAGGTTATGTTCCAGTTCTGATCAACTGATCTAAGAATCCATCTTTCAGTGGGTAATCTTGTCTGTTTAAGTAGTCAGCACATGCCACCAAGGATTAACTTGTTGTCTTTGCTTCTTCATTTCTCAGGTTCACCTGATCTGCCAGGCCTCTTCCAGTGCCACAAGAGTTAGCTAGTAAAAGCTGTAGGAACTTGCTGACCGTAATGGGGTTTTTTGACAGCCGTTTTTATTTTTCAGCTTTTGAGTGTGTAATCACTGCTGTAAAACTGCCAGACACCCTGCTGCAGGAAATCCTTTCTTCACTTGGGCACCAGCAGCAGGTCATAATGTGGACTGGAGATAAGCAGGATGAATACCTCACTGCCACAGTTTTTTAAAGACCAGCTCGGTGACCAGGCACTTGAACTACAGCTGTGGAGTGAGCTAACTGAAGGACAGTGGCCTCTTCCTCCTGCACTGCTGGAGCATATGAGGGGAGGAGGGATATTCTGCATGCTGGCTAAGGGCTTGTTGGAGCCATATGTCCTATCTGCCTTGGGGAGGAAACAATCCATTGAAGGACAGCGCTATTTTGGGACACAGATCCAGAGTGAGAATACAAATTTGAAACTCCTCTCTTTTTCCAGCTACTATTAGCAAAGTTTCTACTTTTGCAGAAGCATCAAGGCAAGACATTATTACTGGATGAGCCATGTAAATTTTCTAAGTGTATGCAGCTATATGTAGCGCCCATCTCCTCAGGAGACTCTTATTACAATCTTGTAGCTGCCATAATTGTGAGTCTATCTTTGTCCTGTAATAAAGACAGTCCCAGGAGCAGCTAGCAACACTGCTCGCTCCATCTCCCATCTGCCTCTATTCACATAAGAGCTTCAGTGCCTGGAGTAGCTGGTGGACAGCCTTGTATATCTGTCCCTGGCAGCTTGCTAACCTACCAGGCATCTGCAGGATCATGTTCCCTGGAGTACATTTCAGCCTACACCCTTGCCCACAGCCACAATAGAGCAAGTTCAGAGGCTGAGCTTGGTCTTGAGGGTGTCTTTATCAACAGCTACAACAGGAACTATGGACAGAGCCAATGAGTCTTGCAGCTGTGGATGTCTTTAGCTTGTGGGGATAAACATGTGACATTATTATAGCTACTGTTCTTTGCTCTGCTCTACTTTTATGGAACTATAAGGAGAGCTGCACTGGGCCCATTATGCTCTCCTAGGATTTCTTGTTACATTTTAATATACTTCCCCTCCCACCTTTTTTCTCCCTCTCTCAAATATTCTTAAATAATAGTAAATTTTAAAGTTGACTTTTAATATGGTGAAGGAAGAACAGAAAATCCTGCAAAGTGATGCTTTTCACAAACTCTGGCAAAGCCAGTGAAAAATGGCATGGAAATGTCAGTAGATAGTCTCACAAAGTGTTTCTCTGTTGCTAGATAATTGCATTTAATGTCATCTTAAAGGCTGAGATTATATCACTTTCTATTGGTTCTCTCTGTGCAGAGACTAATGGATCTTATGTATCATTGTAAAAGTCCAATGGGCAACTAATCAAAGCTCTGTATAAAGTTCATCAAGTAAGCAGGGGACAGGTTTTACAGCTGCAACAATAAAATGATACTTTTTATTAAATAATTGCACAAAGATTCCGTACAGTTTGAGTCTGCTGAGGCTTCTGGAAAATTTAATCACATTTGATCTGTTCAAATGGTTACCAAAGGATTTGCTTGCCTTCATCTTGAGAAGTGTCGCTAACACTATTTTTTTAACCTGCATCATTGTGCAAAGACTGAAATATCATGAAATGCAGGCAGTCAGTAGATCTCGCAACATTTTAAAAAGTTATATTCAATACTAGTGATAGTTCATTTCTACCTGTATGTATTTCACTGCCTTTTGAAAGTCTTTGGGTAACAAGATTCATTGCTAGGCAGCCGCTGTCTTGTAGAAAAATACCTTTGGGCTAGAAGCTTATGATGTTGACATTTATAATGGTTGTTCTCTTCATAACTATTAGTCTTGACAATAGTCATGCTGATGCTTCTCAGAATTTCTCCAATTCACATCAAAATTCTGTTTGTTTTCTCTCTCTAAAACGAAAATTTCATCTTTTCCTGTTGCAATATTTGAGAATTTTCTCCGATATTAATTCCCAAAAGAATAAGTGTTTTCCACAAAATGGAAACCATCATTTATGTTACAGGTTCAGTGAACTTGCAAATTCATCAGTATAGACAGTAGGTTTCTTCATCTGCTTATCTTTCAGGATTTTCTCAAATGAGTACATTTCTTGTATCTGAATAGCTGGAGAATACAGCAAAAGAGACTTGGGGCTACATTGGCAAACAGCTAAAATTTTTCCATTGAAGATGCAGTCAATGAGGTAATGAATTTAACCATAAAAGAAAGAGGCGAGCATTTACTCGTCTTTTTCTATGATTCATAGAAATATGCTATATACCACAGGCTGAAAATCACTGATTTAGCTCCATAAAATAGCTTGGTGTTACGTCTTTTGTCCTTAGTGTAAAATGATATTATGAGATATGTAGTTTCCTCACACAGGGAACAGATTTAGGCTTTTAAAAAGGGATCCACAAAAGTTGAATGACCAAACTCCATGTTTCTTATCAGACTGCTGAAAGATCCATCTTCTGTCTTCCTCTGGATAAAGTTTATTAACTCAGGCAAAACAAAGCACATTTTTATATATTCACTGGAGCAGAGACAGTGTAAGCCCCTAAGTACATAGAAGGTAGACCACCTGTTTACAATCAGAAGCGCAATTAGCACTATATATATAATATATATTATATATATAAACCCATACAAAAATCAAGCTAACTTCTCCCTCCCTGTTAGGTCATATAAACACAGCTTCTTCAAATTAAAGCAAAGACCAATGATAATTAGAGGAACAGTGATGGGTGAAAGTACCCAAGCTCAAAACACTGAATTACTGAGATCATTGCAGGACATTCAAGCATTGATGCTTGTACAAAACATGCAAACGGGAATTATCACATATCAAATTATAAAACCTGTTATGTGGTGCAGGGATTGAAGAGAATTTTGGGATGAGGCAGAAAGACTGGAATAGGAATTTGGATGTTTAAGGAAGGGACCAAGGCAAGGAAAAAGCAATATTATGGAGGAACTTAGGTGGGAAATAAAAGAAAAAGAGAGGGATAAATAGGAGTGGCAACAGTTAAACGGTGGCTAGTCAGTATGCTTGATACACCAAGCCCCTGATCTTGATTGCTGCAGCTCACCCCATACTAAATCTCACATGTAACTAAATTCTATTATAGGGGTTCATACCCTGTGTGTCCGAACTTCCAGCAAACTTCAAGTCAGCCTCACCAAAGAGCACTGAAACAGATCTGGGCTCCAGGACAGCCCAAATATTCAAAGCTAGCTACTGGTGGAAACCATATGAGTCAGGGTGGACCAACAACCAAACCTGAAGATGAACAAGCAATGTAATAGGAGGACATAAGCACTTGAAAGACACAAAGTCAAAGCCAGGTACTCAGTGAGAGCCCTGAAATGCAGGCAAGGATATTATGTGGACTTAAAACCCATTCAGCTGTCTGCCAGACCACTGAACATGGGAGTAGTTGAAAATCAAGGTCAAGATGTGTGTGTGTATGTGCGTATGTGCTCTGTGTGTGTTTACAGATGCAGGAATAAAAGGTCAGCCTCACTGCTGGCTGGACTCAGCCACAGGAAGCCACTGCACCCGTGAGGCTGAGACGGGAGAAAGCTTGAGGGCTGAGAAGGCTGAAAGCCAGCTCCAGAGGGCTGAGAAGGAGAGCTCCCCTTGTCTCTAAAGTCCACCAAACTCAGTTTCCTCCAACTAAAACTGTTTTATTTTGGTCTGGGGGGTTTTGTTTTCCTGCTTCATGCCCACTGACTCTTTCATTACATGAAAGATAGGATATTTCAGTCATGGATCAACATCATATTGTGCTGTCAACACAGCCCTTGGCTGACTTAGAATGAGCTCAATAATATACGTGAAATTGTATGCCACTGGTCCCCAACAAAATTAATTCTGAAGCAATGTTGAATTAACATCTGAATTCCACATTCATCAGTGACACTATTAATTTGGAATCATTTGCTTAGTGCTCAAATATTATCCAAGCCTAAAAGCCTTTACCTGGCTTTGAAGACACCTAAAGAGATTTTCTAGAGTGTTTGAAGGAGGACGTGTATTGCCTTTAATCATAAATAACATAAATGTGTCTCTCCTAATGTTATGTGACAGACTGACTTCCTAAATAACTATTTATTCTGAATACAATGAGATCAGGGAAGACATAAACACTTCAGGAAAAAGAAGAGGGAAGAGAGAAAGTAAGTATGGGACTACAAAGGCAAAGCCTTGGTTCCTCGTCAGTTCCCACTGAGATTTATAAAAATAGAATAATTTTGGTAGGAAAAGACCACAGAAAGTCATCTGGTCTAATTTTCTGCTCACAAAAGGGGCAACTCCAAGCAGGTTGCTCAGGCTTTGTCCAGTCAAGTTTTGAATATGTCCAAGGATGAAGATCCCACAATCCCTCTGCTGCCTGTGCCATGCTTGAACACCCTCACTGTGGGATGAGGGAGATTTTTTTTAGGAATCTAAGCAGGATTTCTAATGCTGCAAGTTGTGTCTGTTGTTTTGCATTGGGTTTATGTGGCAAGGTTTTGGTAGCAGCAGCCTATGCCTATGTGGTGGCTTCTGTGATAAGATGCCAGAAGGCTCCTACATGTCAGACTAAGCTAGTTCCAGCCACCTCCAAGATGGACCCACCTCTGGCTAAAGTTGAGCCCATCAGTGATAGTGGTACTGCCTCTCTCACAACATATTTAAGAAGGGGTAAAAAATACTGCACAACACAACCAGGAAAAAGGAGTAAGGATAAGTGAGAGAAACAACTAGGCATAAACCTAGGTCTGTGAAAAAGGTAGAGGAGATGATGCTCTCTGGAGAAGATATTCCCCTGCAGACCATGGTGCAGACCACGTGAAGCATGCTGTCGTCCTTCAGCTCACAGAGGTCCACAGTGAAACAGGTTAAGGAAAAAGTTGACCTCATCAGGCTTCAGAGCAAATGCTGATCAATGGTCCATTCCTCTTCCACTTGGCTTTTAGTAAACCTGTAACCTTGTTTTGAAATGCATCTGAAATTTGAGAAGGGATATGGCCTGGTCAGGAAGATGTTAGAGGCCATGTGAGACCCTTATAGGAAAGAAATTTGAATCATATCGCACAATGCAGAAGGCACAAAGTGACTCCAAATGGTTGATGACATGATTGCAATGACACCATGTCGTGGTTTGAGGCTTTCAAACCCATGCAGCCGCTCTCTCACTCACTCCCCTCTCTTTCTTCCTCAGTCCGAGG
>JASSUY010045746.1:15464-35210 GCA_032466535.1 Forpus xanthops
GCTGTGGTATGGAATACCTCTTTGGTCAGTTTGGGTCAGGTGCCCTGTCTCTGCTTCCTCCTGGCTTCTTCCCGGCTTCCCCTCCTCCCTGGCAGAGCATAAGGCTCAGAAAGTCCTTGGCCAGCCTAAACATTCTAAGCCATAACTATAAACACTGGTGTTATCTGTGCTGTTACCAAGCTTGAAAATCAAAACCACAGTGCTGCACCAGCTACTACAAAAAAGAAAAAATGACTTCTGCTGCTGAACCCATGAAAAAAAATTATTTCTTCTAAAGAATGAAACTGTTTTTTTGAATAAAAAAGGCAATTACAGAGAATCCTTTTAAGACACAACTACTGATTGTTCAGGAAGGAACAAAATATACAGAAAAGGGAAAGGTTTCAGTACTGCATATTGTGTTAATAAGAAGAAGAATTGGCACAGCTAACGATTACATATATGCTGTACAGGAGATAAAAACTGTAGCATTAAAAACAGAGACTGTGCATTTTGCCTAAAAGCAAATTTTGCTGTGGTAATTTCTTTTTCTGTTACTGAAACTGTTACTTAAGTGGCATAATATTGTAAATAGTGCACGTCTCCTTGCTGGTGCATATTGTCCTCTATATTATTGTAATGCCATAGCCATAGTAACGACCTTTCAGTATTATTAATCTGAACTCAATAAAAGCAACATAAATATTACAGATGATAACAAGTGTGCAGTGATGAAGTTAGCACAAAGAACTGAGAGTTCCAAGAGATATCATAGAGTGTTGGGATGTATCTCTTTTGCCATTGTTATAGCAAACATACATAAAAGAAGGGAGATCAAATTTTAGGGAACAAGAAAATAAGTGAAAATTTATTTCACATTTTTGATTTCTTGTGCATGTGGAAAAATAAAAAAAGCAGTGTAAGGAAGATGAGGATTCTGTTTACTGAATGAATCTGGATTAGATTTGCAACTGAAATCATAATCTAAGTGTTGTTGTCTGAGTGCTGTCTCCTGAAGAGATGGGTGTTTGTTTTTGTTTTTTGTTTGTTTGTTTGTTTGTTTGTTTGTTTGTTTGTTTTCTGGTCACATCAGTTGCAAAGAAGAAAGGAAGCAACATAGGTCCTGTATAAATCCACTAGCTTACCAGGAAGAGGGTAATTCCTCCTACAGTCCTGTGTGCTTGCTCAAGTTATATGCATCCCAATGTTAAAATGGGATGAGATATTAACCTTCCTCTTCTTCTTATGGAAGGTGAAGTGCACTACTTTTGTGACACCATGTATCTAAATGTCACTGTGGTGGTCTTGAGTAGTAATGCTGTGGTGAAGGATCTCCAAGTTCTCATCCCTTACTGAGCACTGATTTGACAGAACAGTTCTAGTGCATGTAAAACTGTTTCTTTTTGGAGGAAATTAAACAGGGTGTTCTGTTTTGGGGGGCACCAAGTCTAATCAAAATGCTGAAAAGGGGCACAAACAGTTTATCTAATGGCTGATCTTTTTAGCAACTTTAAGTGTATACATGGGAAGGCAGTTTGGATTAAGGAATCAATATCTTGTTCAAATAGTTTTAAATGCTTGTTTAACCTTAAGCAAGACCTGAATAAAAAGCAACGTACCCATTCCTAGCAATAGGGTCATGCTGGTTTCAACATTCCAAGGATATTTAAAATTTTCAGAATTCTCAAATGCTTCTGCAAATAGCCTGGTGGGGAAGGGGAAGGTGTGAGGGGATGTTTCCTCCATATGCTAGCCCTTCAAGGAAAAAAGGCAAAATGTATAACTATTAATACTTCCCATTACACCAGTCCCAAAGCATAGGGGTGATTGCAGCTCTTAGTACACATACCACATCAGTTTTATGACCAGCAATTCTATCATATTACAAGCCATTATCAGAAAGTACAAAAGAAAAACCTTAGCCCAGGTCCTAAAGCTGATAAACATCAAAATAGAGAATACTGGCTGCAAGTAAGATGAAACATAATGAAAGTCTGAGACTAAGCGCAACAAATCTAAGGACAAATAAATCAACATTGTGACTATCAATCCAAAACAATGAATGCTTATCACAAATACAGTTAGACACACTCTGGTCAGATCTGTCGATATCTCAAGCTTTCTTACCCCACATTGGACTCCAAAAACGACTGTCCTGGTTTAGACCCAGCCAGTAAATCAGCACCATGAAGCTGCTCACTCACCTTTCTTCTTTACCCTGCTCCTCTGGGCAGGATGGGAAAAGAATCAAAAAAAATGTAAAACTTGAAGATTGAGACAAAAACAGTCCAAAACCGTTACCTAGTATATAATATAATACAATAAAGTACAATAAAGTACAATAGAGTACAATAATAATAAAAATGGAAGTAACAAAGGGAGAGAATATATATATTTAGCATATTTAGATAACATCCAATTTAGTATTACATTGCCCAAATTTCCATCTTCAGAAACCACTTAGGCATATATATATATTATGATATTTCAAAAAGTATTTAAGTTAGGGAACTGGTCATGCTTTAAAAAGCACTCAAACACTCAGCCCTTAATGAAAATATCTAAACATGGGGCTATAAATTCCAAGAAACTTATTGTGCAGTTTTTCTCAGGTAATTGAAAATATCTGTCACTTCAACCATGATATGCAGGAACTTTCACAGGTACTTTTAACCCACATTAAGTAACTGGAAATGTGTGTTTTGCACTGGGAATTATCAAAGATTATGTTGAATCACAAAGTTTTTTCAGCCCCATCCATTGTTTTCCTCTCTTTTTTGGTAAATTCATCAGCCATACAAGGGTCCATATTTTACCAGAGAAAGGTTATTCAGCTGGAAATATGGAATATAAATAAATGAAATACAAAATCTCAAAAAAGCTCTTTTTTTTTTTTTCCTGTAAGTAGGAAATAACAAGTTACTGTTAAAGGCATACAAGATTGCTGTAGAGAGCATTTAAAATAATGATGGAGAGGAGGTGCAGTGGATGTCCAGAAGTGCTATGGACAGATTATAGATTGCAGCACACATAGCAGTGGAAGTGTCTGGAAATGCCAAAAGGATAGGATTTTCACAAATGCTTGTTGAGTACTGAAAAGCATAAATAGTGCCAAGCAGAAGATCTCAAAGAGGGTAAGGAAAATATCCAAATGTCTCAACGTAGACCAAAGAAGAAATCAGACAAGTGTAGGGAGTGTTGTTGAGGTTATACCTAAACAACAGGAAGGAAACTGTCTAGAAAATGGTTTTTTTGTAAAACTAGATCTCATATGTACCTGGTGTTTGAACATCTGAAGGGCCCAGTTGATGACGCTTGCTTGAATGGCAAGTAGCTTCGTGCAGCTGTTGCTTTTAAATGTGCTTACTGTTCTAGAGCTTATTCTGGGACTCATCAACATAATGCTTTGACACTTTACCTCCTGACACCTTGCTATTGACAAGTCTCAACAGCATAGACAAACTACCAACACATTACCACCTGACTGACATTAGCAGTGTAGGCAGGATGTGATCCACATTACTCACATAAGGTGTGATTCTTTCAAATCACACTACCCTTATTGGAGCCACAGGGTGGTACAGCTCTTACCTGCATTCAAAAAGCATTTGCATGATTGTCTGTTGTGGCCAAATTATCTAGACACCAAGTGTCCTCACAGTTCACCAGACCTATGGCATCACTTATGATGTGTGACAGTGTTTAGTGTCTGGGATTGGGTATGTGCATGTGACAACTCATCTTTCCTACTGCCTTAACAATGCATTGTTTTATAACATATCAGACTCCATTAATGTTCTGACCACATGACTATAATATAATCATTCTTGTATATGTATATGCATATACATATGCATAAGTATATACAAAAAATGTATATGTATGTAAAAAAAAACATGTAGATGAGACCCTCAGCTTACTGGTGGACTTGGCAGTCCTTGGGTAATGGTGGGACTTGATCTTAAAGGTCTTTTCCAACTTCATTTATTCCATGATTCTATGCTGCCTCTTCTGCACTTGAACTAATAAATTCCATTAATTTCCTCTGTTAGCTTTGTCCTTTTTGAAATACTTAATTACATTCACTAAAATCTCAGACATGTAGAAGAAAACATTTTTCCCAGATCAATGGCAGATCCCAATATTTGAAAATTAATTTTATCAAAATGCATACATATAGAGCAATTCAAATGCTAGGTTTCATTTCTTTTGGAGCGCTGATTTTCTATTTAAAAAAAAAAAAATTGTGGATTGGAAAAAGCCACAGCAGAGACAAAATGTCAGACTATTCATGACAAGCTGAGGGAAAAAGTAAAGACTGAGCAAAGTAGTTAAGCATCACTACAGCAGCATAGATAATACAGAATAATGCAGGCATATAGAAACAAATGGAACGCTCAGCATGAAGGTCTAAACATCACTGGCCAGCCCAGGGCAAGCCAAAATAGCAAAATAACAAGCTAATGTGATAGGTGCAAATTAATGATCAAGTTTAATGTGCCACGTTCTTGCCCTAAGAAAGGTATAGAAAAGAATGATTTAATTTTTTAAATGCCCTTTTAGAGCTCAGTGCAATTTATGTATGCATATAACCAGTTCTAAATTACATCTAAGGAGCTTCACATTGTAGCTGTGTGTACATGCGTTCCGTAAAAAGCTCTTCACATTTAACTCCAAATTCATGTTAACTTCATAGTTATGTCTAATTTTGACTGCCGGAAAAAACATGCTTTATGTTAGCAATGCCATATCAGTCTTTCCATTTTGTGTAAATATCCACCATAGCTCCTTTTTAACTCTCATGCTTAGTCTTTACTTACTTTGACTGATAGACTCTAGGGTTTTGCCAAGTGAGAATGCTTAGTCACCCACCTCATGATTTTTCATTACTGTCTGTGTTTGGTTAACAGCCTCACAGGTGTTTTCTACTGAACCAAGAATGTCAAATCTTCTTCAGGGCAAGCAATAGTGCATCTTCCTCTTGCCAGGCTTAAGACAACACAATAAGACCGTTAAAAAGGAAATAAATCAGTGGCCATTTACTGTGCAATATAAAAAATATGGAAACAAAATGCTGTAAAGTACTCTCACTTAATTTCTCCTCCCATGTTGTTTAATTTTTGTATCTATCTCTTGATCCAATAGATCTGTTGCAGGTAATATCTGGTCTGAAAAAAATAACAGAGATTACCTAACCACTGCAGACACTTCTATTTTCCAGAAGCTGCCTATTTGCCATTGGCTGTCTCACTGCCATGGTTTGATGAAGACAATAAAACCAGTTAAATTTATGATTCCTAGCAATGGCAAGGAATTTGGATGTGAATAAATTACAAGACAGAAATATTGAAGTCAGGTGACACATTTCTCAAATTACTGGGACTTTGTACAGGGAGACACAGCATTTACACTCCATATCTTGTTTACAGATGTTCATGTCTTCATTTAATATGCAGCTTTAAAGACAAATACTGTTTACAGTTCTTGTTCCTGTTTGAAGCATGTTAGCTTTTACTGCTAAGAATGACAGTGACTAAAAAAATCTTACGGGAGCTTATTGTGTTCTCCTTTGCTTTCAGCAAGAGGAAATGTTAAAACTTCATGCTACTTGATAGTTTTATAATCTCATTTATTTTTGACTGAAAACCTGAATATTAATGGCATATTATTTTGCTTCATTTTTTGGCTTGGGTTTTGCTACAAGGATTAGATTCCTGCATTTCTTACTTAACAGTCCCTCAGTGGAAATTATTTGGATGTCATTTTTGGGATTTAATTATCTGGAGTAGAAGTTAAAAAGCACTGCTCTATTCCAGTGTGACAGGAGGGAGCCCATTAATACTTTCTTTGCTGAATTATTTTAAGGACCGATGCAGTTCCCTTTCACATGAGTGTAGACCAAGAGCTGCTCTACTGATATGAGTAGATTTATATTTCAGAAAGTAGATTAGGATCATGTGGTATTGTAGTTAGCTTTTTTCTCCTCATGGCTGTTAAGGAGTACAAAGGCAAGAATGAAATAACCTATCATGTACAGTAGCCAACATTGTTTCACATGACAGTTCCAGATCTGTCCAGTTGCCTGGCAGGCCTGATTATATGTTTTAATTTCTCCTCCCATGTTGTTTAATTTTTGTATCTATCTCTTGATCCTAATCAATGAATCCTAATTGGAAAAAACGTATGGAGAAAGGCACTCTGTTCTCCTGACCATGCCACTCTTTAGCACATGAAATGAGGGTAAACTGGATTGACTTGCTAACAAATCAGAAAGCATGTATCTCTTCTCTATGGACATTTGGATAATAAGATACCTACCTGGAAAATCATGTTTCTGAAAATTTCTGAAATGTCTTTTAGTAGATAAATCCTTGAATGGATCTTAAATGTCTATTGCCTTCTGTATTCATTTACTTCTTTTGTACAGACCACATCTGGCTTCAAAATTCACAGACCTTATTATCTGCAAAACAAAACAGCATTTGCTTATAGTCCAAGGGGAGAACTATAGGTTGTTAATACTGTGTATAGATTGTTAATACTGTGAGTCCCGTGGCAATGTGACCTTGAGTACATTCTTGTTCAACAGAATTACAGCGCCTGAACATTTTTTCTTTATCTTGATCTCATCAGATTAAGAAATCTGCCTGAGCTGACATTGAGCTGTATACTAAATTTTTTTATATGCTTTATATATATAGTTACAGTTTATATACTATATATAGCTTATATAGAGAGAATATAGTTTATATGCTCTATATAGTATAGCTTACTATACAATAAATAGACTCCATCTGTTCCTTCACAAGCTTGACTTATAATTATCCTTGGAGATGGAGTTGTGCTTTTGGCCCTAGTACCTGTCCAGTACGCCTGGCAAACCATGTTTTGAACAAGAAAATATTGTCAAAAACTGAAGTACGTTACTGTCTGACTCTGCCAGCTCTAACAAGTGCTCTTTGCAGCAATTTGCAGAATCCAAAAAAGGAACAATCTTTTTAAAGATGGGAATATAGATACAATAATGTGGAAAAAGTAGGAACAAAATTAATTCAACAGCTTAATAGGATAGAAAAGAATTGCTTTCAATTTTAGGAATGCTGTGTATCTTTAATTTTGGTCCAGAATCACTCTTGAGGAGTGTCATGGGTTTAGCAGCAGCAGTCATCAGTGTAAAGAACCAATATTTGAAAGGAAGTAGCCTTGTTTTCTCTTCCCAGATATCATGTTCTGATACTTCTTAATTTTCAGATTTGCATTTATGTAAAAGATCTGATTTAGGCCAAGAAACCACCGGTGCGTAAAGAACAACAGGAATGAACACCAAACTGATGATGAAGATATCCATTTAAAACACTTCATATAATGAACATTTTGTTGAGTTCAAGTTTCTTAGCAGAAATTCCTTTCTTTGCCTCCAATGAATTGAAATATTCAAATGTAAACTTCTTCCTCTGTCAGTTTTCGTTCATTTACTGTCTAGATATATATTAAATTTTTTTTTTAATTTATTAGAGTAACCTGAAACTGTTGGTGCCTAAGGATTTCATTTTTAATTTATGAAATTCACTTGAAAAATACTCTGCCTCAGGGTTCTTTAGTTTACATGTAGATTCCTTTTATAGGCATACATTTTATTGATGTTCATGCATGCGCATCACACTGCATATGTACAAGTCATTTACCCCAAAAATGTATATAAAAACAAATATCCCAAAGCATAAATTTTCATGTAAGAATTTTCCTCTAAGGTACAAGCTATTGAAAAAGTCAAAACTCTCATTATGCTCTTCAATAAATTCCTAGTTCTGTCAAATGTTTATATAAAGTTTGAATTGAGTACAGACAAGGGGTTTACAATTATAAAAAACTTAAGCAGCCACCTGGTGCTGAAATGTAGAACACTATTTCTATTATATTATAATTTCACCAGTGACAATCCTTTCTGTACTTAACACAAATACAGTTTTTCACAGGCTGAAGTGAACTTCTTGAATTTTTTTCAGAAAACAATAAAAAGCTCATTTATCTGGGAAAGAACTGAGATGATATTTGTATCAAATATGATTAAGTAAATAAGCAGTGGTTTCTATGAGTTTTAAAAACTTCTTGGGCTACAGGGTTAGTCTACTGCAGAGCAAATGGATGTTCTTTGATCTGATAAGGAGGCTTAGATAATTGCAAGGGTAGAATAATTTTTTTGAGAGGGTCATTAATAGGTACATAGTCTGACACAAATTTAAGATGGCATTCTTGGATGATCATGCCATCTGAGATACTCAAGTCATTAAAGGATCTGAGAACAACTCAAACTGCAGGGCTTTAGAATAAAAAATGTCTTGCCACTGGGCAGAAAAAAACGTAATTTCTGATGAATGTGAAAGTATAAAAGTGCTGAGCACAGGGACTGAAACCCCTTGAAGGATGGTCGATATTTTAACATAAAAAGTATCACAGACTATATACCAGACTCAAAGGCATTCCTAACACTAAGTCATAATGCTTCTTGCTTATGTCTTGTCATTTGACACAAATCAAAGCAGCAAAAATAACTACTAGAATGTAGGGATTGTTTCTCAAAACAATTTCAAGCTTCTTTGTACTTACCTTTAGTTTTTAAGTATGGCAGTAATATAAGAAAAGCACATACAGTGTGGTAAATGGATCCTAGTTTTCTTAGTGGCAGCACAAACAGATTTGATTTGAGGTATCTTATAGCTGTTGATAATAAAATTATCACAGAATCATAGAATAGTTCAGGTTGGAAAAGACTTTAAGTTCATATAGTTCCAACCTCTCTGCCAGGGGCAGGGACACCTTCCACTAAACCATGCCACCCAAGGCTACATCCAACCCAGCCTATACTTTAGATGGCCGCTCCTTTGTGCTCTGTACTGGAATAGTGTACTGGAGCAGCTATTCACCCTCACAGTAATGTTCCCCTTTCCAGCTTCTTCTGAAAACAAACTGGTGAAGTGACTGAAAATATTCCTCTAATAGATGGGTTCAATAGGTAAATGGCAGTGGCCTTCAGCTGGTGTTGGTGTGCAACAGTTCATCAGAAAGAATGACAATCATTCCTCTTTTTGTCTATAACACCTCCCAGCTACATCTGCTTACTATGGTGGTCAGACATTTAAACATGAAGTCTTCAGCACTTCAGCAAGGCCAATCAGAAAATCTGGCAGCACCTTTTCCTGTTTAATCGTTAAATGCAGTGCTGTCTAGAAAGCATAAGACAACTTTGTGAAAGCATAGCAGAACAAAGTATGAAACTGAATGAGCTGGGGGTAGTTTATGGCTTAGTCATTGTGAAACTATTGCTATCTCAGGCTTTGGCTGCTGGGTACAAAATACTCCTGCTGACAGAAGTTCTCCTTATAACTTTAATAGCTGTGGCACTTCATGTACCTCAGAATTTCTGCTGCATGCACCAGCCGATACACATTTTGTCTCTTTGTTATGCATGCCACTAAGATACTTATTTTCTAAATCTAAGTGAAAATGTGACCTTTTCTTGATTATTCCTGGTGACATGTTTTGTTTTCACTTGTCTTTCTGTCTCATTCTTCATAACACTTCTTTTAATTCTGCGTATACACCACACAAAACCTAGAAACTTTGCTTGCGATCCTGTACAGATATTTCTTCCTGAAATATCTTCACTGCCTTACCCACTTTCACACTTTTAATTCTATTGAAGCTCCTCACTGCTGGCTTTCATGTTTTGCTTTTTCCATTTCTACTTATAAAACTAATAAAATACCAAAGTATCCTTCTGATCTTTTCAGGTAATCAATATTAAGGATAGTCAGTTTTCAGAAATATTGTTTCAGACAAAAAAATTATATAGAAGAGTGGCAGTTCAGCAGCAATTCAACACTTTAAGCAGATGTCTGGGGGAAGAAATAAGAATACCTTAAGTACCTGAGATTTTGCTTCAGAAAAATCATTTTTGATGCATACCCACTAGCTGGGCTTGGTTGTGGATAGTGTGGACTTTAAAGCAAGTATTGGAACCATTAGAAGAAAGTGATCTATTCTGTCAACTCTTTCTCAGCATAATTGCTCGATGGTTGACAAATCACTGTTCTAACTACCAGCACAATGGCTTATTGTCTTTTTGCAATGGAGTCACTTCACTGAAATGAAAAGTGAAATAATGCTATCGAATTTCCAGCTTATTAGCAAAAGAGCAAGGGGAATTTGTTATGTGAGGAAGTGCCTTCTGTTGGGTATGGAGATTGAAATATTTGAGAAGCTTACTGGTGTAGAAGGAATTATACTGAAGTTATGAAACTTTCAGAGCAGGAAGCAAGGGATTTAAAATAGAAGGGTCCTGCTATCCCAAGGGACACTTTTTAAGGTTCAAAAAAACCCTTCAAACAAACAAACAAACAAAATTGGTTCTTTCTATAGGCTTCTTTTGTTTGTCTATAAATGAAGCTGATGAAGAGAGAATATTATTCAGCCAGCTGGTGTCCTCAGATGCTCCCTAGAGTAAAACAGAAAGATAAGCAATTACTGGCAAATAAATGGCAAATTACAATTACTATTCAGAGAATGTAATACTACACCACGAACAAAAATGGGAACATAAATATTTGTGGGAGGCTGGGGGTAGGGATGAAGGAGAGGGGAAGACTTTAAAATGTATGAAGTGAAAAAAATAGGTCATTAAGAGAATTGATATTACCAGATTTCAAAAGTGCCTGGTTCCTTTGAATCTTAAATTATTTCAGTAAACCTTCATTTCTACTTCCCTTTATAAAGTCTCTTTATTTTTTTACCAGGCTTTTCTGACTCCAAAACTAATTCCTCAGAGCTGGCTATATTTTCCAGCTTAAATTTCTAAATCTAGAAATTAGACACTTGTTATTTTTAAGAAAAGAGAGATCTGGGCTCAGTAACTTCAGAAATCACAGTCGCTGGACATAGTAATTGACATTGACAGAAACTTTTCTGTTCGAAGTGCAAGTTGTATCTGTAAACTACTTCTTACACACAAAGCTCCTTTGCTTAGAATCTCTCTGCTAGCACAGAAGATACTGCAGGAACAAGGCCTTGATTTCTGCTTGTCAAAACCTTTAAAAGAAGGTAAATAGGAAACACATGAGAAAGCTACTGCACCTTCTCCACTTTTAGCCATTGAGAGCAAACCCTGTTGTTATTATTTGAAACATTCAGTATTTGAAATGGTCAATTTAGTTTACCTGCATTTTAAGGTAATTCTGATATCTAAACAAGCAACAACTGGTTTTGATTGATCATAGACTGAATTGGCAAAGGCCATCTCACCAAGCTTTAAATATCTTCAAAGAATACCTGTACATCTGAGCTGGATGTCACACAGCAAAGCCTCCTTTATGATAATGCAGAGAAATAGGTACTTGCATCTGATATGTTTTACAATTTTTCTCCACAGATCTGCAACAGGAGCCTGGTGCACCAAATCTACATACAAATGTCTACAGCACCTACATCTAGAATTAGTCTTCTGAATGGACTTCACCAGAAATACCAATTAAATAAAATGCCATCTAATGTCTTATACACTGTCTACACAGAATTTAAATCAAATTTAAGGTGAGAACTGGGTAGGCACCTTCATCCTTTTTCAGCAAGACGTGGATAGAAACATAGAATCATAGAAGAGTTAGGGTTGGAAAGGACCTTAAGATCATCTAGTTCCAACCCCCCTGCCATGGGCAGGCACACCTCACACTAAACCATGTCACCCAAGGCTATGTCCAACCCAGCCTTGAACACCGCCAGCAACGGAGCATTCACAACTGCCCTGGGCAACC
This sequence comes from Forpus xanthops, assembly GCA_032466535.1. NCBI lineage: Eukaryota > Metazoa > Chordata > Aves > Psittaciformes > Psittacidae > Forpus > Forpus xanthops. The sequence continues at coordinate 27,251 of JASSUY010045746.1, forward strand.
CATTCCAGTGCCTCACCAACCTTACAGTAAAGAACTTCTTCCTTATACCCAGTCTAAACTCCCCCTGTTTAAGTTTGAACCCATTACACCTTGTCCTATCACTACAGTTCCTAACTAAGAGTCCCTCCCCAGCATCCCTATAGGCCCCCTTCAGATACTGGAAGGCTGCTATGAGGTCTCCAAGCAGCCTTCTCTTCTCCAAGCTGAACAGCCCCAACTTTCTCAGCCTGTTTTTGTATGGATCATTAAAAAAGCAACACAAATATGTGGTTCCCTTAACACGTCAGTGTGATTGCAAAACAATTACATTGTGATTGATCACAAAAAATGTGATTGCTTTCCATTAAACAGTTGCAATAAACAGATGTCAAAATACACAAAGAGACTGAACAGATGAATCATATTTTTGCAGCAGCACCCAAACTATAAACTATAAATTACATCTGGGATTTGCACAGTTCATCTCAATGAACAAACTAAACTGGACTTGTTCTAAATTCAGGGCATTTAACACATAACAAAGAACATCTATGCAGAATACATGCAGTAAATCCAACATATCTGTCATTTATTACCTCTTTTGCATTTACTGCGTAAATGTTCTCTGGTCCTACAAGTGGCATTTCCTGTGCATGCAGGTCATCTGCACCACAAATACGTGTTTGAGCCATTAGAGTCCCCACATTTAGACTCATGTAATATACCCACAGATCTGTCAGAGCAGATTCAAAAATATAACTAAGCTGTCAAGACCATGACACCAAGGCTACATTTCTGTGGTGTTAAGGGAGCCCACAATAACAATAAACAAGTGTATCTGAACAAGTTCTTTAAAATGTATTGAGAAAGAACAAGGTAATTCTCTTTTAAATTTTATACATATACTTGCATTAATAAAAAACACACCAAAACCTACTCCAAAGTGATGTTCAGTGCTCATACAGTGCAATTATTTCTGAGGTTGGAAGTGCTTTTTTCCCCATTTTCCAAAAATTCAACTGTATTTGACATCACCTAAAAAGGCAAAATTCACACTTTAATGCGAAAGTATCATAAGGAGTGGATGAAGAGAACTTCTCTGGTAAGAATCTTTTTCAATTTATTTTTTGTTGATGTCAACATTTCTTTAAACAATTTTGTTCAGAGTCTAGTTGTGATTCCATAATTGCACTCAGTGGCACATCTGAAGTGCAGATTGGAGGACAATTGAAATTGGAAGAAACTTGCATTTTGAAAGAAGCATGAAACTTGTGCCATTTTTTTTTTTTTTGAGGGGGTTAACTAAAGCCAAAATACATCTCCATGTAAAGGTGAGGTAATAATCTACAATTATTGTTATTTTATGTTGCTGCCCATATTCTGAACTTTCAGTTCTCACAAGAAAAATACTCTCACTGAAGCAAAGACTATTCTCCTAGCTTCTGGTTTCATATTATAGGGTTTTCTTTCTGTCTATCTTACAAGTTTTATCCTCTTGTCCATCCTAAAGGGATGAGTACAATTCATATGAAATTGGTAGTGAGGGCAAAGTCCAGCAGTCTACTTCCTTTATGAATGCAGAATTTTACTTGAAAGTTATTTCTTCCCAGCTTCACAATTGGTCTCCAGTTTCCCTTGGATAAAGTACTCTGTGTTATCCTCTCAACAAAGCAACAAAATTTTCACCCATCTCTGCTGGACACTCTCCCTATCCTTTGCACGAAATTAGTTAGGAATCAGAAATCTCAGGCTGCTTTCTCCCTGAAACACAAGCTTCCTGTGGTGAGGATAGAAGATGCAGCAGTTTCATAGTGGGCTTGGATTGCACAATGTCACATTTTGATCCAGAGACACATCCTTGCTGTAATATGTGTGTTTTGTGTATTAGCTATGTCACAGATTTCCCTCTCAGGATGACATTTTTAGATCTGAGAAGGCTCCTTGCCATCATAACCTAAACCCAGTTTTAAAGACAAAACATTACACCAGATTGCCAAAATGCCCCAGTCTGAGCTCCTGGTCAAGTGGTATCTCCAGCCTCCCAGCCATACGACTCAGAGTATGTTGCCTGCTGTGATAAGACTTAAGCAAGATGAGAAGTCATTTCTCAGAGCTAGACTCCCAGGCAATCAAGCCAACAGCAAGCCTGCTCCTGGATAAACACAGATTTTCCACAGTGTTTGCCGCAATGCACAGGAAACAAACATTTGCCAGATTTGCTCTCAAACCAGAAGCTGTAGAGATGCCTCCATGGTGAGGTAAAACCTCTGTTTCTCAGCAAGGAAGAAGCTGCACTGATCTGGTAATACAGATGATAGGACCCAAGGCAGCATCTCTGCACTGTGTTGAGTGTACCTACCAGTCTCTTAGAGCCAGCTTGGGCATCTTCAACACAGCATGGCAATATAATATGTGAATGATAAAGTCTATATATAAAGGGCTCAATAGAGAACCCTTTTCTACTGCTCTGCCATATCACTTACTGCAAAACATAACTGTCATAAACACTAATTCTCCTGCACAGCCATGTCAAGCAGGTAACAAGATAATTTCAATTTTATTTTGCATTCTTGAGGAGTATTTACTGCTGTTTAAAAATTTAGAACTAAATTTTCAGGTCTCTTCTAGTTTTTGTTCTGTCTTGTTCAAAGTTGCTTTTCAGTTTACATATTTTTTATTTCTTTGTCGACGTGGTACACTCCAATGAATTAAATTAATGCAGTTGTCATAGAGCATTATGGATGATTAAGCCTTGCTAAAAATATTTTAATCATATTTTTTTCCTGTGCTCCACTATCCAGGGTATAATTTTATTAAAATTTAGTTCAATATTAGTATATCTGCGACAATAAACCTTAATGTTATTCAATTGAGAATAATAGAAAAAAGAAATATTGAGGATACAGGAACAGAGGTAAAACACTCTTGTGGTTTGTTTATAAGGTGTTTATAAGACTATGTCACTCTCACACATACAAGTTTTTACCAGTCTCCCTACTCTTGACATGAGAAATTTCTCCATTTGGTCTTAAATGTAATTCTGCTACAGAAATTACTAGCTAGTATCCAACAGCTTTTTAACCCTTTGTTCAGGGCTGTTATGCTTTTTCTCCCTGATGTGAAAGCTCACTGGATGAATGGGCAATAAAATTATATTACATTACGTTTCTAGCCTCTCCGTTGAGAGAGTGAAAAAAAAACATTAAGGCTTACTACACTACCCCGAAAACAAGTAAAATTACATGAAGTAGCACATGAGTTTAGGTGCCCCCCTCATTCTTGGTGGCATTTCTCTTTTAAACAGCAAAGGCCTGGCAGGAAACTAGGGAAGACTATGATGGTTTGCAGCCAAATTTCCCTTGGCAAATATTGGATCCTTCATGAAAGTGAAATAGGAAAATGGAGGGAAAGGCATGGAGGATACTGTGATCATGCCAAAGCTTCTGCGCTATACTTTGTCTTTTTATTAGAAAATCATTCAGTAAACTGACAGCATCATCATATACTACTGTAATCTATATTTTGCTCTGCATAAATGTTTCCTCCTCTACTCTCTCTCTCCAGAATCCTCAGCCAGACCATCTGGTGCAGTGTAGCTGCTATGTACTATATCACAGCTATGACTTACCTGCTCTAGGGGACTTCACTCAGGTGTGCAGGTTTTATGCCTGCTCACCTAGGGGTCTGCACACTAAGCCTTGCTTTCTCACAGATAGAAAAAGGGAAAACTTATTTCTGGCATAGTTTACCGTACACTCAAGGCTTTTCAGTATAGCCACCCTCAAGATAGGAAGAATTAGTCAATCATTTGCTGAATATTGAATTTTCTTTAAAATTGTTTTATGCTTTTAGTGAAGCTTCTCAATGAAGTGAGAATAGCATCTGCCTGCACTTTTCTCTGCAAGCCTCAGTATCCTTCCCCATAGCTCCTGAAGTCATTAGCCAATTTCAACAAATCTGCCACAGAAGTGTAGTCTCAAGGGAAATATTGTCGTGGGCATACACAGTTGAATAGAGGAGAGTAGCACAAATTAGAGCCTCATCTAACATAAAATTTGCCAGACAAATTCAATAACTATCGATTTTCATTGCCCTGGTGATAATTCAGCATATGCACATGGAACCACTGAGCAGCACAAGAGCAGCCTGGAAGCATCCACATCTTGCTCAGCTAGTGGCTAGAGAACAGAGAAGGCTGAGAAGGAGGTAAAGGACACAGCAAGAGACCTAGGTGAACTGCAGGAAGGCAGAGGCATTCCCATTCAAGGGCAGAGGAGTAGGGAGAAGTGGACCACTGCATGTAAAGTGAGAATAAAGACCATGCACCAACAGGAGCTGTGTTTTCTCAATACCATTATTCACAACAAAATGATGTTGGGCAGCAACTCCATACAGTCTGTCTTCAGACAATCTTAATTCAGTCTTCATATTTTGATTCATAATTTGCATTAACTGCTACCTCTGGCTAATTTTTATTTCAAGCTCTCTAGCCCAAAGTCCACATTAATTTTGTTTATCCAACATTTATCTCACTCCAACCCATTTTTATTTCTTCTTTGCACACCAGTCTTTGATGTCTGTCTGGATATCAGAATATGAAAGTGGTTTCTGAACTTGATAAAACGCACTACCTCATTGTTGCCTTTACTAAAACCAATTTTATTGAAAGCTCAGCTGCTTTTTTCATTATTTAAATTAATTTTAAAGTCATAACACTTTTTATGCTTTCTAGATGAGGATAAAAAATAGGATTGCTTGGAAAACGCCCTGATAACAAAGTTTTATCTCTGTAGTAAGTAAAAGGGTTGGGGTTTTAAATTTGTTGAGAAAGAAACCTTAACTCTTTCACTGCCATTTTAGTAATGTGGAAACCTTGGGAAATGTTATAAGAACATGTTCTTAATTGTAAGTATTTTCCTGGAGGAAAAAAAAAATCATTTAATCTGTAGATTCTTCCTTATGCTCTTCTGCAGATATTTTCTAACAGGGATCATGTTTCTGAGGGTGGCCTACTGTGTTTGAGACTGTAGTCTGTATAAAATCTAGAAAAGAAATTAACTTCATTTCATCAAGATAGTAGCAAGCCCTTTTTGACTCTATCATGTATTGCTAACATCTTCTGTACAAGGACAAGAGATATTTATGAATCCCATCTGGCAAATAGAAATAATTGTAGCTAAGTTTTATCTAAATGAAGACAGTTTTACACCTCGTTTAAAGGTAAATCATCTGAAGAGCAGTCCTGAAACTGTCACAGAGATATTAACAAATTTTAATTCATTTTAGATTTCTTTCTGCTGGTGAAGGTTAGATTTGTCTCCTTTCTCAGAATTCACTGTCAAAACAGTTTGGCACAGATGAGGATGAGCTCTTAGTTGCTTGGACTACAGCAGAATTTCAGTATCTCATTAAATGCAGAAAAGGGCAGGGTGGAAGATCACTTTGGCACCACTTCTGGAAACTGCATCTCATCAGTGATGCTGAAGTCCTGGCTCTGTCTGTCACATTGTAGAAATAACAGAGGTCAGGCTCCTGCTTCATTTGGAAGCAATGTGGGCATTTGTGTGCAAAATGTGGAATATAAGGCAATCTCATTTGTAAAGATATCTGTCTGGTGAACAGCTGGTCAATAAAAGAGGCAAAGACAGAAAACAGGAAAATTAAACACACAGACACAAACTGCAATGGTCAACAGACCACAGAGACAGTCTCAAGGACAGCATCTCTCAAGTCAACAGCTGATGACCCTGGGAAACATCACCAAGGGTAGCAGTGGGGACATTCAGCACAAATTTGTAGCTGATAAGGACAGGGGAAGCAAGATTACCATGAAAGCAAACTCTTTGGGTGCTTGTAACTGTGGAAAATTTCTCATGCATGTTTTAAGGGGATTTATGAATCTTATTATGGGTTTTTCATGGGAAGGGACAAAGGCAGAAAAATAGGGATCAAGGGACTTCAGGGAAGAACAGGTATGGGAGGATGAACTGGAAGAGGAACAAGCATAGCCAATCACACATAAGCAAGATGTTTACCAGTACTCTTGGTCTATCCAAGCCCTGCATGTGATCACTGCCATCTGTGCTATCTTCCTGTCAAATACTCTTCCTATTTTATGTGTGACCTTGGCTTAGGGGGCAGGTGGGGGTGCGTGTGTGCATTTGCGTACATGTTTACTAATAAACTTTCAAGTTGGAGTACATAACAAGAGGAGACTCACCGTAAGGACCCAAGCACTGAGATGGTTGTAAGGTCAGAGATGTGGGATCTGGGCAGGGATATCATGGACATAAATCCATGAATGTGTATGTGCCTGTAAAATTCAGAGATTGGGACTGTGCACAAACCAGTAGTCAGCTCCAATCATGGTCAGGTGGAGGGGAGGAAGAGTATGTAAACATCCTTATTAGTCATGTGCACAGAGGTCTGGGGTCTAATAAAGTCACTGCACTGTTTCGGCTGGTCTATGAGGTCCTCCCTGTGGTTGTGTCTGTGTCTCTGTATGAGCATACCAGGAACACTTGCTCAGTCTCACTGACAAGACATGGACATAAGGAATCAGTAAATCCATGGGTCTGAGACTAGAGAAACAATGAGGTCTGAGAGGGTAGCAGAACCGACTACCTTTAAAATCAGGCATCCTTCTCTTTTAAAATCATCTTCGAGTCATCAGTGCGCTTGTTAACACTTGAATGTCAAGATTAGAAACTGAAGAGTAACCTTATTGTAATTAATTTGGTTTCATGTTCTATTACCAAGAAATTTTGGAAGGCAAAATAGACAGAAAATCAACTTTTATTAGCGAGTTTAAATGTCTAACATCATAAGCTTCAAATTTATACTATTCTTTTCTTTGGTATAATTCATTTAAAGGTCATTTGTGTCATACAAAAATTTCTTCTCAATCATAAAAGACTTTAACAGAGATGTTTCCTTTGAAGTAAAGTTTATATCTCTGACAAACTGGTATCTGATGTTTTAATTAGGAGAAATGTATCGTGTTTTCTGTTAAAATACCTCTAGATTTTATTTTCCTCTGGGTATATTTATAAGTTTCTATTAAAAAATATCACGTTTTAATGTAAAGAACAAACTGATCTAGCATTTATTTATAGCTTAAAAAAATGTGATACAGAATATAGTCTAAAACTCTAAAATGTTGAAAGTTTCTGTTTCATTTTTCAGTCACACTCAGGAGTAATAAGTTCAGATTACTCATTCAAGAAGTGCTATTATCCTTGACATTTGAGAACTGTCCATGTTTGACAGAAATCAAATACTACAAGCTTGAACATTTCACCTAAGTAGGCAACTAAAATAAATATCATCTTCTATAACTATTATAGTAAAAAAATTGAGCAATTCTTAAAATTCAGCAGGGGCAAAGCAATTATACAGTAAAAATAAAGCCTTATAGGCTTATAACTACCATTAATCTTTTTTTCTGAGATACTGGCATTTTTCTCTTTCTTTTTCCAACAGTAAATATTATTTTGCTAATAAACTGACAAGGATTCTTCACTTATTGACCAGAAGCTCATGACTCAACATCAGACATGTCTACTCTCAGAATTAGCTGAAAATAAATTAGCACAATAAAAAGGGCAAGTGTATTTTTGAAATGGCAGGCCATCTCCTTACTTTGCACCATTCTATTCAGAAAAATATATTAATTGCATCTTAAGATGACTGTAAAAGTTGAGCTTTATTAATCTTTCCCTCATAACACTTCATCCTTTTTACTGGTATTTTGACAAGCTGAGAATAACACCCATGCTTGAGATGAGGTGGTGTAAAAGTATTACTATGAATACTATCATTTGTCTAAAATGCTTTGGCCAAGGAGTTAGAATGAGTGAGGTTAACTACTCATTCTCCAACTTGCATACAGCTTCAAAATCAGGTATAGAATCATAGAATCATAGAATAGTTAGGGTTGGAAAGGACCTCAAGATCATCTAGTTCCAACCCCCCTGCCAGG
>JASSUY010045749.1:0-16710 GCA_032466535.1 Forpus xanthops
ACACCCCCAAGTCCTTCTCCTCAGGGCTGCTCTGAATCTCGTCTCTGCCCAACCTGTAGCTGTGCCTGGGATTGTTCTGACTCAGGTGTAGGACCTTGCACTTGGCATGGTTAAAAGGTTGTAATGAAGGTCGTTATTTTCCTTTTCATTACATCTTAACATGGTTAAGATGTAATGAAAAGGAAAATAACAGGAGAAAAACAAGAATCACAAATGATGTAACTGAAAGCAACTGTTCACCAACAACCGATTAATGCCCAGCCAGTGTCCCCTAGCTAAACTTCCCCCCATTTTATTGTCGAGCAGGACACCCTATGGTCTGGGATATCCTTCAGGTCAGGTTGGACCAGCTTCCCTTCCAGCTCCTTATGCACCCCCAGCCTGCTCACTGGTGGGGTGAGGAGCAGAAAGACCTTGGCTATCTGTAAGCACTGCTCAGCAGTAACTAAAACATTCCTGTGTTATCAGCTGTGTTCTCAGTGCAGAACAAAAAGATGGCCCTCTACTAGCTACTATGAAGAACATTAATTCTGCTCCAGCCAAAAGCAGCACAGGTCTACAAATGTAAAATTCAGGAGAGAAGAACACTGCAGAGGAATTAATTATTTTCATTAGTATTCAATGTAGAACAAAGAAAAAAATTGGAAGTGACTTCAAGACATAATGGACAGATTAGCAAAATGAATGGTAACACATCTCCAGGATTGCTAGAGGTAACCACCATAAAACATCACAAAGAACTATAGCTATTTGCTAAGGATACCTAAAAAAACTCAAAGATGAAAAGTGGTTTGCTATAGACATTAATGATGTGTCATGCCTTGCTTTTAAAGTTCTCGAAAATAGCAAAAAGTGGCATTAAATAAAATCAGATGTAAAAAATTTGCAGGACACTGAAAGAGCAGCCCAGATTTGTGGAAACTGTAAGTAAGGAATAGGTCAAGTGGGTATTGGGTAAATGTGACCCGCTTTGTAACAGCCACTGTGGCATTTGCAAATGAAAGTTTTGCCTTAAAACTTCTGAGAAAGTCTCTCATCAAATGCTTTTAATGAAACAAAGCCACCAGGACTAAAAGGAAAGTTCCCAGTATGGATAAATAACTGAATAAAAGACAAGCACAGCAGGTGGGAGTAAGTGGTTAGTCCTAAATTTAGGGAGATCTCAGTAAAGTTCTGCAGGGTCAGTTTTAGAGAAGTGTTATTTAGTTTATTCAGAGTTATAGCAACATGCTAAAGTTAGTTAATCAGAGTTATTTAACATAATAAGGATGGGAGCAACTATACAGAATTCCAGAAGAGCTTTATGAGACAAAGTATTTCAACAATAGAATGGCACATGAAAGCCAAGCAGATAAAAGCAAATTGATGATCAAGGAGGAAAACCAGACTTGGCTTTACAAAACTATCCCAGTTTTCTGCTACTCACAAAGTTGGTGTTTTCAAGGAACTTAGGAAATCAAGTCTATTGAAGGGAGGAGAGCAGATATGGGTGGAGGGGAACTCAGGTTTGTGTTTAGGAAACTTCATACTTCTCTGATTCCCTCAACTTGTGAAGAATATAACAGAACTGCAAACAGCTCAGAGAAGGGCAAGTATGATTACAGGTCTGAAGTGATTTTCATTCAGGAATTAAAATTTGTAAAGAGTAAGACAACTTTCTTGAACAAAAATGAAGTGAAAAATGAAACAAACACTTAAGGTTGGATGAACTGACTTCTCGTAGATGCCTTTCTGTAGGTAACCCCTTGTTGGGGTATACCTGGTGCCATTGTCAGGGTTGTTAGATCAGATGAGTTTTCATTCCTACATAATATGCAAGCACCCATGTTAAACCCACCACTATTGTCACCAATGACTGACATCAGCAGATTACCAGTATCTCATTATTTAAATTCATTACTAAAACTAGAAAGGAAGATTGATACAAGATTATTACAAGGTTATTGCGGGTTAAAAATAAATAGTAAGCATGGGGTTGAACTTTGGTAGTATTAGATCCTATACAACACATACTCCTGTCCAGAGTATTATCTTAGCAGAAAGAAGCATTTCACAGAATCCTAGAATGGTTTGTGTTGAAGGGACCTTAAAGCTCATCCAGTTCCAACATCCTGCCATGTGCAAGGACACCTTCCACTAGAGCAGGTTGCTCTAAGCCCCATCCAACCTGGTTTAACTGCAAGCACAGTATTTTCAAAGCAGTGCTGCTCAGTATAATACAAGTTTTGTGCTTGCTCTCCAGCCGCCCTGTACAGCCATGTTTTATAAGAATTTAAAGTTTGCTAAAAACGGGTGGGTGGGTTGGGTAAGGCTCCTTCTGCAGCACCAGCAGCCTGTAGGAATGACTCTGGGGTCTAAATTTCACTCAGAATTGTATAATACTCACCTGACAAATTTCATACTGTGGCCCTTTCTTTTAAGGAGCAGTAACAGCTTTGCTTGTCATTGACATAAATATGCGAGCCTCCTCTCCACTCACTATGAAATAGATGGGGGAGAAGGAGCACTGTGTAATTCTTCCACTTAGGCCTTTAAAAAAGCCATGTTGTACGTGCACAGCAGCAACACCTCTGACCTTGAACAAGATGTGAATTCATTTCAAAGGTGTCAGGCACTGGCCTATGTGTCAGTGGAGGAAATACTGTGGCCTATGATCCAAAAGCAGTAAGCATGGAATCAGAAAAATAAAGGACAGTTTCTTGTGCCTTTATGATCCTTCATACAAAGTTCAGTCACAATTTAGTTCACTATTGAGGATCTGTTCAGCCATTTGACACCATGGTAAGAACATGTGCCAGAAAACATGGGATCTGCATGCAATTGCATCTTCCCCTTTGTTACCCACCTCCACAGCCTGTATGTGATTTTAAGTTGCCACAGGTTTGCTTCAGGCTTTGCAGTTTTCACACATCATGCAAGTACCTCCAGTGCTTACACAGCTCTTTCTCCAAGGCACTGCTGTTGGTCTGCACTGTCGGTACAGGGTGAGAAGAGTAAGAACTGTTCCCCTTCTGACTAATGCACAGTAAAACTTCTTTCTTTTAAAACACTTCTCCTATTTCTCTCTTTTAAAGCCCTTCAACAGATGTGTTAGCAAAGTAGAACAGTACTTGGAAGCCTCTGAACAACCTAACAAGCCCCATTTACCCATAAAACATTCTTTGCTGATGACAATGCCATTTTTATTAATACATTAGAGTGTTGCCTGTACTGATATTACATTAACTGCTAGTCATAAAAGTGTTGTCCAGTGGGTGGAAAGGACATACCTACAACAAGATGCAGTCAGATCAACAAAGTCAGCCTGACCTATTACGAAGAGGAGACTCTTGTACTGAATAATCACAATGCGTGCATAGCAGACTGCTCTTCAAGGTGAAAATTATACACATAAACTGCAGCAATCAATTGTGCCAAGCAAGAAGACTGTCACCCAAGCAAACCGTTCACATTGGTAAAGGAAGGAAATGGCAGGGTTCCTTCCTCAAGCAGATATGCATCTGCAAGAACAAGCTGTAACCCTGTGAATGGCCCAGGCTCAGCTCAAGATAGCTTGAGATATCCTGCAGGAAAGACTTTATGAACAGTCCAGATCATTAATAACTATGCCTTCGCAGCAGACAGGTTGCAAGGAATTAATAGCAATTTTATCCCTTGTGTGGCTGCACACTAATTGCCTGGTTCACATGCTCCTTGGGTAGCCTTTATTTAGTACTGCCTTCAATAAGAAAACCTGCATCCCTCCACCTTTAGTTAGGCTGCGTAGAATCCAACTCTGTAAATCAGCATGTGAACAGCTCATGGCATAAAGGGGTCACAAATCATTCTGCGTGTGGTTCTCTAGTGAGCATCTTTATGTCTTTGTCTAGGCTTAATGAATAATGAGCAACAGTAGAGCCACTGCTGTGCTCATTGGAGGGATGTGCTTTAAAAGAGCACAGGTAACCATGTCTAAATCTTCTCAGTGCCACTGTCCAGCCACTTCATGGAGCAGGCAAGAAGAGATGCTTTAGTAAGTGTGAGAGAAGTGACAGGAACAGCTTCTTTACCACCTTAGGAAGAGAAAAATCAACAAGATGATATTAAAGTCATGGAGTATGAGTTTGCTCAAGGCCTGAGACTTTAAAATCAGCTCAGCATAGCATTTTCAGAACCACCATAGTTTTGATGGGATTTAAGGATTGGGCTCTTTTCCAAATCTCAAAGTTAAAATCAAGGAGATGAACAAAGAAAAAGATACTTAGCTCCTACATTGCAAAACCTGTTTCTGGCATTGGGGTTACTGAAGGCCTACAGTGTCAAGCTGCTGCTCCAGTGTGCTTTATTCATGCTACCACACTAATGGACATGCAGAACAAACAAAAGCTTAAGACTTTCAGGTGTTAATTAATGGTATTTATTTTGTGTTTGCATAAGCAAATGTCTATTCCCACCTTCAGATCAAAAGAAGGAAAAACAACCAATCCCAATTAAACCCTCTAAACAATCAATCCCATTTGGCTCAGGACAAAACTGCCTCAAAGGAACCAAGGAACGAAGGAGCTGCATTAATGTGGAACTTGCACACATTTTCAGACAAAGGAATAATTGGTAAAGGGAGCTAATCAGGAAATTCTAAGTTTTTCCCTAACACATTCTTCAGCTACAACTGTGAATTATGTACACCTCGGGTGGGAAGTCTAAGAACTCTTACAAATGGCCTAACACTTCTGTCACTGAAATCAGTAGGGAAAATCCAAGCAGAGATGAAATCTAATTCTAAGTTCTGCTGAAAAAAAAGGATTTATGCTTCAGTTTCACCCTGTCAAAAATAGAAACCAATCTACTTTAGCTAATGTTTTGCCCTTGCACATTCAGGGCTCACTTAATGGATTAAACGTAGTAAAAAGACTAAAAAAAACCATTTTATATTGGCTTTCTATTCATTACAGCAATAATACTCTATGACCTATAAGCAGGAATAGTAAGGAACTCTGAATAGGAGGCATTCTGCAATATTTAGGTTTGGTTTTAGTCTTTATTGATGTACACAAAACCAGCAAGTGTTCCATTCAAATATGCTATTTTAATAATTCTAATGTTAACTGGTTCTATAGCCCCTATCTATTCATTTGCTTGGGAGGAGTTACAGGCATTTGGTCTTATTTTCCTTCTCAGATAGTAATATATATCTATTATTTACTGTTATATACATATTAGATAGTAATAGTACGCTTACATTTTAACTTAATGAATAGTAATTTACAGACATTGCCTGGGAGACTCTGAAGAGCCCAACTGTTTAGTACCCTAATCTAGTTCACACACACACACACACAACTTTCTACAAATGAACTGGTTTCTGTCACCAGCACTGGTGTGATGGTTTAGGCTGGGGTAAATTTCCATTATAATACTTAGGACAGGGTACGGTTTGGATTTGTGCTGGGAACACTGTTGGTAATACAGACACATTTAGCCACTGCTAAGCAGTGCTTACAGAGCCAAAACATTTTCTGCTCTTCATCCCACCCCATCATCGAGGATGCTGGGGGTGCACAAGGAGCTGGGAGGGGACACAGGCAGGAGAGCTGACCCAAGGGATGTCCCAAACCATAGAACATCATGTTCAGCAGTAAAGTTATGGAGAAGGTTGGGTGGGAGGGCCTGCTCAGTGACTGGCAGATCACTTGGTAGTGAGCAATTGCTTTTTTTGTATCACTTGTCCTTGGGTTTTACTGCTTTTTGTTGCTTTCTCCCTGACCATGGAAGGAGGTCAGAGCTGGATGATCTTTAAAGTTCCTTCCAACCCAAACCATTCTATGATTCTTTTCATTACTATTGGCTTAATTATTAAACTGTTCTTATCTCAACCCCACACAGATTATTTTTACTCTTCCAGTACACTTTTACTCTTCCAATCCTCTTCCCCCCATCCTGCTGGAGCGGAGAATGAGCAAGTGGCCATGTGGGACTTAGTTATCAGCTGTAGTTGAACCATGGATACAAAACATGAACAATAGGATATAAAAGCCATGGAAGCCAGTAGAGAAAACAGACTTTCTGAGGCCTTTCAACAAATGCCTGGACAGCAGCAGTCCATGCCTTACAGGCTTATGTATTGTTAATAAATCCACACTGATCTAAAGCTCAAAAGATATCCCACCCAAGAAGTTCCCAAAACTGAAGAAAACACAGCAGTCATCACAAATTTAAATACATATACACATATATATACAGATCACATAATCATGTACATTTGCATGTACATCTTGCCTCAAAACTGAATCTGCCTTGGCTTACAGTTTCAAGCCACATAGAAATTACTTCTTTTCTAAGCAAGACATTTTTAAATGCTTGTTTCTATTTCTACTTCAAGGCTATCAAAAAGGCTACTCCATGTTAAGGTCTAAAATGATTATCAGATCTACAAAAGATGTCTAAATGAAGTGGGTTCTTTTGTCTTTGGGAGGGCTTACTGTAAGTTATTGGTAACCAGAAAGTTTCTTAGAGTGTGTTCACTTCAGTGAATATGTAAGATCAGCCAAACGTATTTTGTTAAAACCAGCCCCAAAGTTCTCCCTTTTCAGTCAGACTTAATCAGGGCAAAAAGAAGATTCGGCTCAAAGAGAACATAATCAACAAAACGCTGCAGGTAATTTTAATGACAGCCTAAGAGCCACTAATAAGCCACCACAATCATGCTAAAAGAGAATGAACAAAGTTGTCAGCCCCCAGGTCAACACTATCTCCTCAAAACGAAACGTTTTCTTGACACCTTCCAAACAAGTATCTAATAAAGACAAACTGTAAAGTCCATGATAGAGAAGTGTTATGAAACACTTCCGTTATGTGTGAACAGCACCAATGTGTATTAATAGATGCCTGCAGCCCTGTAATCAGGATTGAAAGCAAAAGCTGCAACTGATCTTGTTCAATTTCAGGCAAAGCCAGAATTGAACTGCCTTTCTCAATCATTGCCCCACAAGAGTGTTTTTCCTTCACTTATATCACAAGAATGACTGATGAGGACAATGGCCTATTTAGTGCCTTTGAGACTTTGGAAAGATGATTCCTTACACAAATCTCAGCAACAGTAGAAAAGCAGAGACAATTAAAAAGATAAGTAACAGCAAAATAGCTCCATTGTCTGTCTGATCCTTAGCAAGTCACAACTTCGTTACTGCAGAAGCATAAGGAAAGCATAAGGAGGTTGGTCATATAGCAAGAGAGCTAGAGGGCACCCATGCTTAACCAGGAGGCATCTCAATTCCCTTTCTTTCTACAAGGGTAATATATTAACACCTTAAGTCCTTTAAATGCAACTTTCACACTAAGGAAGCTGCAGCAATGCCGTTTTCTACCCAATTTCACTTACATGAAACCCTGACAGCTCTTAATGATGATTAAAAGATACAAGTGTAAATAGCTGCAATACAAACCACTACTAAGTATAGAATGTGAAGAGTTATTCAGTTAACTTTTAAATATTGGTGATTACAAATCCGTGCTGTCTTCAGAGCACATTAAAAGCAAGCCCTAAACAATTAAAAAATGCCACACATCACAGAATTTAGCGAACCTGAAGAAATATCCCAGATTTTAAGGAAAAAGTGTTTTTGAATCCCTGTACATTGATTAACTTTACTTACATTAAATTACCTTAGCAGTCTTGATTTCCAAAGGGTGGAAATGTATACTATGCCAGAATTTCAGGCCATGAATATCATCATTTTTAATTATCATCTGACTAATGTCTTCACTATAAAACTTATCTAGGCAAATACACTTAAAACCTGCTTGTACGTGCAGTATCACATATAAAATACTCCTTGGAAAACATAGATTTTATGAATACAGGAGGTAGGAAGAAACAAAGAATAGGGGAGGGAAAAGCAAGTGTGTACTCACTGGAAAAGCCAGCAAACTTATGCAGCAAAGACATTCTAGATACAGATTTAACATTGTACAATAGCAACAACAAGGCTCTACATTTGTTAGTTAATTTGTGGCGAATGATTTATCTACCCATGAATTAACCTTAATGGTTTTGACCCAGTTCTCACCTTTAATGACAGATTAACAAATTTAACCAAGAACAATGTGCTACCATGAAATCTTCAAAGAAGAGCAAAGAACACGAGTACTTGCAATAAGCCATGACTCGCATATTGAGATATTTTCTCTCAGAGAAACACATAAACTAAGCTTAAATCTGAACTTCTCTCACTGTACAAAAACTGTTTTCTGACATGAGATGAAGGAACCCAAATAAAGGTTGTCTTTCCCTCTGGGTACTACTTACCTGAAAACAGTAGAGTAGCATTTTCTGTATTGAAAAAGGACAGCTTGTCCTAATAGCTCTGTGCCTGAATGTCACCAGGCCTGGCAGAAGTAAATCATCATCATAGAAACTAATCTCTTTAAAACCTGAGCTCAGCTGTAGCCTTAAGTGAGAACAGAATGATATAGCAAAGCCAGACCTTGAAATTCCATGTAACTGATGTTTTCCACCAGTAGCTTCTCTGAAATAATCAGGTTTCTGCTGATGGCCATCGCGCTTGTTAAACAACTGATAAAACTAACATAAATCAACTAAAATCTTACTTCACACTGCAGAGAAAACAGCATTTTCTTATTTAAATGTCAGAGCAGAGACATTCAATGCACACATTGGTGGCACTTGTTCCTCCCAGGGTCTATGAATGTAGTATCTCATTTGCCTTTTACTTCATCATGAGCCGAATAAGACCCAGTGACATTTTCAGACAAAGTTTAGCATTTTCAGAGCTCATGAATTTCTTGCTCCTATACCAACAAATGCTCTACCCTTTGCACCAGCTCACCTTTTCCATAAGTATTAACTTCTTCAATGCCAATAAAGATGCTGTTAATTGCTCCAGTACGCTTTTCACACATTTCTGCATTACATCATTTTAGACAGCATTTCAATTCATTTATATCTACCCGATCTGCTCAGTCTTTTACAGCATCTTCTTTCAGGAAATACTTTACAAGCATCAAATTACACCTACAACAATTCAGAGTTGATAAATATAACCAAAGGGGTTTTGATTTGTCCAGGATGAGTCCGTGAGCACAGCAGTAGACCCTGGACAGTTAACACTTCCTTCTCTCTAGCCACAAGATGAAAATGCTGTAATCTCAGTATCCTGTTCCTACCCTTTCAAGTGAAATTTATTCCACCTTTCATTCCATGGCCTCTGAAGTCTCATTTCCGTGATAATACATAGATTTTTTTCATTAGATCTGGACAAAATGTTTAATACCACTATTTTATCCCACCCCAGGCAAAAAAAGACCCATAAAGAATAACAACTGTATCCTAGCAGCTCTGAACCTGTGACATACTCTTATCCTAGAAGAATATAAAAAACAGCAACATTTAGGCCGAATTTTTTTCAAAGGATTTTAAAACTTCCAGGAAGTAAAATATCGTTTAAGACAAAACCCTCAGACCTCAGTGTTACAAAAAATGTCTTCAGATATGAACTGTCCTTAATAGAAAAATAATCTCTACCCCTTCCATTCTGGATGCAGAAGGATGTTTCTCTTTTTCAGCAGTGCAGCTGGAAAAGTTTCTGTTTCCTTGCATACAGAAACTGTGCTCTTCACACATCAGTTCTTCACTTACAATCATCACATAGTGCACCTTGTTTAGAAGCTTGCCTGAAAGAATCAGCTATTTCCACTATCAAGGTGAATGCACCCAATATCAAAATACCAAAAATCTTTTGATTCAGAGGTAAGAGAATTAGTACAGACTTAAAATGAAGACTTCTACTTCCAATCCCACATCACTTCGCATTCAAATGCCAAGTTGCTGAAACTGTCAGTTCCACTTTGTTTCTGCCAGATGAAGAACAAGGTCTGACTACCGGCAGCACAGAAATTAAACCCTTGCTCTCACATAACAGCTTCATTGCTTCTGTGCTGTGCTAATATGACAAACATAGCTGAAGTATCATGATGAATTGTGAAAGTTTGCATTAGTTTGAAAGCATTTTCTACCAAGTTCGTACCCACATCATTTACAAGTCAATACAAATAGGAACATAACAAGAAAACTAATGTGCCACATGTTGTACTAATTTCTTTCTCATTAAGGTCAGAAATGAATCTCAGCACGCGCAAACAACTTAGGACAGTTCTACTTTACCCCCATGGTTAGCGAATAAGGAAATACTCAAAGCATGGCCTGCAAGGGACTCTGCCTCACCAAAGTTCTCAGCCACAGATTAACTCCTAAATAGAAGCTATGGGAAAATACTTCAGCTCCCTTCACAGACCCTTACCTGTAACTGCTGCAAGAAGTTTATGCTGAAAAAGGGCTCAAGTGGAAATCCAGTTCTGAGCACCACAACCAATGGAGCCTTTTTCCTAAACATTAAAGTTCATGGCTTGACACAAAAGCATCACAAAGTGAACCTTCTAAAGCAACCTCAGGGAGATCTGCTGTTACTGTGATGCTGCTTCTCTAGTGTCCAGAGTAGCACTGTATTATACCCCTGTCAATGTAATTGCTAATAACCTCATCCCTCTAACCAAGGGATCTGCTTTTGGAAAAGTTTCAAAAATAGAATGCCTTTTAAATTACTACCATTACTTTTAGATTTGTTTTCAGCTGACTAAAAGGTTTAGAAGCTACTAAATGGTTGATGTGGCCAGCCTTACAGTCATGTGGGTATAATGTGCTCACCTGATCTTAATTCCCTTAGGAGACCAAGTGGTAAAATGCTTTAGTTGCATCACCTGGCCCTCTGTGGAAGTGTAACATGGAACTCCCACACCAGCCTGGGAAGATCGATGCACATGACCTTCATGAACAACAGTAAGCACAGCTTGCTTTTCCCTGTGGTTAATGATTTCACAGCCCTTCTCACTTGCCATTGAAACTCTGTTTTCATCCATGTTCTCAAACCTAAAAGCTGCTTTTCCACCTTAGTCTCAACTTCCCTGTTACTCAGGAATGCTGCTTTCCATTTCATGCCTGAGCCCACAGACATGAAGAACCATCCCAGCTGGTGTTTTTACTCTCATTCACTAGAATGCCACTTTGCACACCATACCTGAACCTCGTGTAACTAGATCTACAATAACTACATCCATTTCCAAAGGAGAAAAGTGGGAGCCATTTGCTAACACATCAAGCTTCTGACATGGACTGCCAGATAAAAGGGCGCAGGACAATCCATAGGAAAATTGCAAATAGACAACTGAAGTCTTTTGCTAAAAAGGTTCATGTGTTCAGCAGAAGTCTCTAAAGTAACAATAGCTACAACATGCATCATAGAATCATAGAATAGTTAGGGTTGGAAAGGACCTTAAGATCATCCAGTTCCAACCTCCCTGCTATGGGCAGGGACACCTCCCACTAAATCATTCCACCCAAGGCATCATCTGAAGGTCTATCCTAGCTACATCCTTCAGCCACTTCTAAGAGGCTTAGAAGTGGCTCCTCCACTTTATATCAACTAGATGCTTATTTAATTTCTCTCAAGCATAAAAATGCTGAGCAAGTAGAAATACCTTGGCTTAAAGACTTAAATATGTGAAAGTTTGAAGGGGAGGAAGGTTATTACAGCAGAGAAATATCAGAAAAATAACATTATCAGGCAAGTTTCATTGTAACACACAGTTGGGGTGAATTACAATGATTTATGTGAATACCTGAAAGGGGTAAAGGCAAAAAATAAGATAAGTAGATAAGGGATATTGCAAGTAACTATTGTTTGTGTTAAATGGGAAGAGGGTAAACACAAATAATCACTCAGAAAACCAATTGTTTTGGGGTACATTTTCCTGCTTCTATAAAATGCAAGTTTCATTAATCTGCGGAACCCCTTGTCACAGCCCTCTACCACTGCTATGGTGATGTACTGTGTGGTGCATCTGGTCAAGATTAACGACAGAACCACAGAGAGAGATGGGGACAGCTTTCAGCTCTCCCTGAGCACTCGGTATCTGGCAGCACTGCAGGCAGTGGCATTGGATTGAGTCACCTTCCCACTGATACTACTCACCCACCGGGTAGGGCTGAAGCAGAGCCGCCCCCCGAGCACCCAAGCAAACACTATGAAGGCAGTGGGAGCAGAGAGCCCATGGATAGGGTAGTATTTAATCTTTGGTTTAATATGATGAGTTAAAGCAGAGACCAGTGAAATCCTTTACTGATACTGAGTAGTATAGTGCTATCTCAAAAATGAGTGTCACTACACTTGGCCACAGGGGTAAGAGAAAGGTCTGCTTGACTTTTCAATGTGTTCCTTCAGGAGAAGCTTTAGGTTTGCTACAGATTACAATGTAGCACATGCATTTTTTAGGTCTTTTCCTAGAAAAGCATAGTTTTAGATTCTAATCATAGAATCACAGAATGGTTTGGGTTGGAAGGGAACTTAAAGCTCATCCAGTTCCAGCCCCTGCCAGGCAGGGACACTTTCCACTACAGCAGGTTGCTCCCAGCTCCATCTAACCTGGTCTTGAACACTGCCAGGGGTGCTCAGTATTTATTTGACGTTTCCCACTGTTTTGGTACAGTCTCTGAACCAAGATAAACCGAAGTTCCATTGGGTACAATGGTCTTTCTGTGACAGGAATCACAAAGTTTTTACATGAGCCTTATCCTCAGAGCCTTTTCTTTGGCTCCTAATGTGTTTCAGAATTCCACATGAAAATACTCTCAGTCCATTT
This sequence comes from Forpus xanthops, assembly GCA_032466535.1. Taxonomy (NCBI): domain Eukaryota; kingdom Metazoa; phylum Chordata; class Aves; order Psittaciformes; family Psittacidae; genus Forpus; species Forpus xanthops. Next base: position 12,691 of record JASSUY010045749.1, read on the forward strand.
GCTTCAATTCATCGTACATCTTTTTTTCCCCTCTTTTCTCCCTTCTTCCATTGTTCCAACCTTTCTGTAAAAACTAGAAGCAGAGCGTGTAGAGGCTATGATGGCCCATCAAAGCCCTTGAGCCAGAACTGGAATATAAGAAGGAAGAAGCCTGGCATGTGAGAAACAGCATTATTGTGGTTTTCAGATATGAAACCAAACTGGCATGTTCAGGGTATTCCAGCCTCCATAAATCTCTCTGTGTTAAAAGGAGCTAGGATTGCAAAGCTCACTTTAAGGGCCTTTTCTTTTGGCAGTGTGGGCAAGCTTCCATTTGGAGTAACTGCTTTCACAAGTGGGTTGTGAAGTTACCTCACTTAATCTCATTGATTGTTCCCTTCTTTATTAGTGTAACAGTAGAAAAGGGAAACTGAGGAAGTTCATATTTCATACTTCTTAAGTGAAAAGAAATCATTGTGGATGACCTAATATCTCCTGTTGCTATGGACCCTGTAAAAGAAGGCCATCAAAATGGTTTTCTGGGATTAAATAAAGAAAATCTTTGGAGAAAGTGATAATATAAAAAAAATCACAGAGTGGGGAGCACACAATAATTCTGTGCCACCTCTGAAATAACCTTGTTTTACTACTGGTGGGAGAGAAGCTTTAGCAAAAAAATAGTAACTGAGGAATGAGCTTTCATTGGCACTAAGCTAGGAAAGACACCAAGACAGATGCTTTCCTGAACTACATGCTTGTTAGTATTAAAGATATTCCCTAGTGCAGTGTTTTTGCTGTGTACACACCGTTCTGCAGGATCTCTATCTGCAACACAGGTAGAAATAAATATTAGATATAAATATACTTCACAGTCAAACACAGCTGGTTTTATATATTATCTGTGTTTGCTATATTAGGCTGTTGCCAGACTAGTGGTCAAGAGAAATGTCTTCTGGTGATTTTAAGGATGCTGATTCTTAAAGCACTGCTCCTCCCTAGACTAGCTATAGACCTGCACCACAGAAATTAGGACAATGTGAAACATTCCTCTGTGAAAGTTTTGCTATCGCAACAAAAAAGTATTCGTAGAGAGGCTGTGGGACCTCCATCCTTGGAGATCATAGGGCTGCCAGGATTGATTAGAGATGCGACTTCTTATTTTATGGATGACTGCAGCGAAAACAAGTAGTTGCGCTGACATCTTCCCTCATAATCAGCCATGCAGAACTGATCACAATAGTAGCCTGTATTATTTACTATTTTAATACTATTAAAAGAAAAGAGAGCTCTATTTTTTTTCTCGTTGGCCTAATATTTCCACTACTTAGTTTTTATTTGTTGCAGTTCTCTTCTGGCTTGTTTGCAACTTGTATGTAGCAAGTACTACAAGACTACTATAGATTCTAAAAGAAATAAATATTTTCCATGTTAAATACACTTTGTTATGTGTGCTGCTCACACCTAACAATATATTCATATGATTGTCCTGCAAAATGTGAAGAGATTTCTAATCATTCAACTTATTTTGAACAGGCGATTTCCTTACTCTACATCTTCATATTTTTCTGAATGAGACCTAACCCCACATAAGTTGTGTTCTAGAAGAAATGAACTATTTTCACCCAGTTTCTTTTTGCCACTGTCTGTGTAGTCTCCAGTTCATGCTTACTTAACAATGGTATAAGCTATCAGCAATGCATTGTCACTTGTATTGGTTGAACAACAGTTAAAATAATTAATTATCTTTTTTTCTTAAAGTGATTTTTTTTTTTTATAACATGGGTGAAAGTGCCCAATTCCAAATATTTTTGAAAGCTTTACTTTCTTGATGCTTTCTCTTGATGCTCCCTCCCTTCCTAGGGAGTATCAGCTCTCCATTTAATTGTGTTAGTTTCAATTGCATAACTTATCCCATAAGGCTTCATTCTTTATTCAGAGTATTATCCTTCTGTCAGATAATGTGAATTTAATTCAGATTTCAATGGAAATTGTGCTGTTTTTCCTTCAGAGGGCATGATCCAGCATTCATGAACAATAGCTGATCTACTTCCATGAACAGGATAGTTGTTTCAAAGGCTGTAAGGACAAAAGAACTCATTTGCTAAACTAATCTGTTTTATTGTACAGTGCATAGTGGATTTTATACCTGTCTTGGTATTTGATGCTGTCTGTATTGCCTTCTAAGTTCAGCCCTCTGAGTTGCCTGGGATTTCCATCCATTGTGTGGGAGTCAGAGGCTCTTTAAGCTGGTTAAATATTGAAAACAAACAGTCTGACAGCTTCATAATGATATCACCAGGACATAGTAACTTTGAAAGTGTATGCTTTAGAAATTTGTATTCTGTGGTCTTTTCTTCCACACGAATTCTCAAACATTCAGTTTTCAAGAAGCTGCTTTGTACAGCTTGTAAGTTCATGCCAGCTTTGCCAAAGGGCTGACCAGAGCAAGTGCTTCTATTTGCCAAATGTTCATTTCTAAATCCCAGCATATTTACTGTATATATTGGTCTGGGACTGGTTCCTGTCTAGAATGCTTATCTCTACGTGGTTACAGAGCTGTCTGACAGAAACAAATGGCTTTGAGCCTTCATCCCCTCAGGTAGAAACAGAACACCAACAGTATCAGGAAAGAGGAATAAAAGAGAAAAAAACCCAAGCAAACAGAACAAATTGAAAAGGAATGAATCAATGAAAGTACAGAAGGGGGAAACGACTTGGGAAGCCATCAGGCTTCTTTTATCACACAGGTTTTTTGTTATTGACACCAATCAATTTTTCATATATATTTACTACAAAAGAAAGAGTATTGTGTTGTGTTCTTTTCTTTGTTGTTCTGCTTACTTATATAGAAGACATGGGAGTTCTTGATTCAACTGAATAGAACAGAACATCAATCACAAGTTAAAAAACTTGTAGTCAGAGAAGAACAATAGTGGAAAAGCAAGGAGTACGTGTTAGGTAAGGGACAAGCAGAGAACTGAGGAAAGAGAAGTCATCAAAAAAATTAGGAATAAACTTGGGGAAAACAGTGTCATATAAGAATAAAGTGGTAGATCTTTAAGTACTTTGTCTGACTTTTATGGAGTTCACTATATCTGTATTTAAAAGCTTCTTGAAATACCTCAGAGAAATGCTGTTGTTAAAGCAAGGTTATTGAGTGTCCAATCCAGTAAATGAAGCTATTTGGGACACAAATGTTCTGCCATTCTTTTGATTGGTTTTACCAATTTCCATTTGTTTGATGGAAAGTAGGAAAAAACAAAAAAAAAATTATAATAAAAAAAAAATTTAAACAAAAACCCAAGAAAATATGGTAAGGGGAAAAGTATTCCACAATCGCATGGGAAGAAGAGGGAAATACTGAGCTAAGAAGTTAGAAAAAAAACAGAGAGAACATAAGCATAGCCATATTCTGTGGGATCTGCGGTCCATCAAGCCAACACCCTGTCCCCAAGATTGTCCATAGTGTGTAACTACAAAAGAGTATATGAAAATGAAAACATGACATACTCTTCTAGACCTTTACTCTTTATCAATCATTTTCAGCTCAGGAACTTCCTAACTAAGATGTATTTTCTGTGTATAGAATATCCCTCTAAATTTCTGTATCATTTTTTCACTTTATTTAATGTATGGATACTTCTAACATTCAGAACATCCTCTAGAGTGGGCATCAATGACAACCAGAGTATCAGAATGACTTTATAGAGAGGAAACTCAAGAGTAAAAGAACACTCACCATAGAATGCATCACCTAAGATAAGCTGTAGCTAAATTCTATGAATTATGGAAGAAATTGAGAATGTGAGTAAGGAGTAATTGCTCACTCTCAAATCTCAAAAGCATAAGAACTCTTAGAGTAGTTAGGTTTGGAAAGGATATTAAGATCATCTAATTCCAACACCCCTGCCATGAGCAGGGGTACCTCACACTAAACCATGCCGTCCAAGGCTCTGTCTAACCTGGCCTTGAACACCACCAGCGATGGAGCATTCACAACTTCCCTGGGCAACCCATTCCAGTCCCTCATCATCCTTACAG
>JASSUY010045750.1:0-36518 GCA_032466535.1 Forpus xanthops
ACTGGTGTTATCAGCACTGTTCCCAAGCCGAAAATCCAAAACACAGTGCTACACCAGCTACTACTTAAAGGGGAAAGGCGACTGCTGCTGCTGAACCCATGACAATCTGAAAATTAAAGTGTGTGCATAGGATCATAAACACCTCTTTTGTGTATACATGATGTTATTATGTTACCACTAAAACACTGAAATGCTACAATGATGAAAAAATTCCATATGTTCAAACTCATATGTAAAAATTTAATTTTGAACTCCACTATCCAAATGTGAGTTCTGGGTCTGCTCCCATCAACATCAGTGACAGTTGCATTCGTTAATCTATGTGAGGTAGTTTGGGATCCCAGTTAGGCAGTCTGAAGGAGTTAAACATTAGATTTTCTGTTCTCCAGCTGCTTGCAACATTCTTGAATATTCTTGTCATTAATATGAACCTCTAACATTTGTGAAACCTTGTGAATGAGAAGCAATTTTATGGACCTCGTGAAAAGGAAAAGAAAGATTAAGCTTGACGTGAAGAAAGGTTCAGGGCTTGTTTCTTCTTTGTCACTGTTTTGTCACTGTGCACACAGAGTCCCCAGGTGCTGCCATTCTGTAGCTCAGTATCGCGTCTTTTCAAGGGATAAAGCAGAGCAACTGTGCCGTTAAATTAAGCCTATGTCAGAGGCAACTGTGAGAGGAAAATTGTGCAAGAATCAAAAAGAATGGGAAGCAGGAGGGAAGGAAGCTCATGAGTGCTAGCACATGCTATCATCTACAGGGATGTGCAATTCAGCTTTTAGAAAGATCATTTTTCTTCCTTGTATTTATTCAGCTGCTTCCAGTTTAAATGAAATAATCATTTGCTGAAAACTGATACTAATAAATTGAGTTTAATAATGGTTTGAACATTTATAAAAGGCAAGTTAATGAGGCTGAGCTGTTCCATCTCTTCATTCCCAGTCACTCTGTATTTCACAAAAAAATGCTTATCTCTAGCTCTGCCTGATCCAGGAAATGTGTGCAGTATTGCATTGAAACATATGGTAATTTTACAAACAAACACACACCTCACAATAGTTGTAGTTTTTTATCCAACATATTATGGTTATGAATAAAGAAATATATTGCTTAACTCCGGGATTACCAGTTACACCAGTAACTTTTTTTTTTTTTTTTAAAAAAAAAAAGTATGCAGGTATGCATAGTGTGTCCTTTTGGTATAGTGGATGCATTTTCTATGTCAGGAATAGTAACAGGGCACAGATATGTATGAAAGCGAAAGAAAAGGCAGAAATAGAAACAGGTTTAGAGGATTCATCCTAAAGGTAATGGTTTGTTTGTCAGTCTTTAAATGGGTCCATACACAGGAATGCAAAGATCAGGAATCCCCAAAAGCAATGTTGAAAAATAGGATGTGTCTAAATGTAATAGGAAGGACATGACTTGTAAAAAATTCAGCCAAGACACGAATAAGCAAAATGACCTTGAAGCACCTGAAAGTATATTGACAAAAAAAACAGAGTAAGGACTCCTCCACTTCACTTTCAATATCTCAGCCCCAAAGCATAGAATAAACTTGTTATGTTAGATTTCACTGTAAAAAAAAGAAAAATGGTAGTCCTCATGTTGCAGTGGGCCGAAGCACTTACAAGTTTTCATTCTGCTTCACTATTAAAAAAAAATTCTCTGAGGCCCCATTATATATGATGGAACAAAGCCATTAACCCCTTCATATCTCTGTCAGAATGTGATTTTCTTCTGAAAGTGAAGAGCTCTGTCTATGGCTCTACAAAACTGGGAGCTCTTAGGAGCTCACAAGGTTCATTCAATTGCCTACGATTGCTGTGAATAGCAAGGTAAGGGGACAAATAAATTACCAAGTATCAGCTAAAAATGCAGTCAGAAAGCACAAAATCTCCCACACCAAATAACTGTAAACAGAGCTGGAAAGGATCCTAGGAGATCCTTATCGAGTTCTGAATATTCCTGAAATACAATGCTAGCAGCTGTGTTGCTGTGCAAGTACAGTAGAGCCGCATTCTGTTGACCAACACCTAGAAATAAATAACCGATCCCATATAGGAGGAATCTTTTCTTCTGTTTTCTCCTGTGCTTCCATAGCAATATAACTTCAGCTACAGTTTGTCTTGCATAAAACAAAATGTATTCACGCTTCTTGGCTTGCTTAGAGCCTGCTCTGTGTTTACCTTGACCATCACACTGGATGAGGTCCCCAACAGCAACAACCCATTTCTGTCTGTGTAAAGGATGATGCTCTATGTCTGAAACACTGTAGTATACCTAGTGTCTCTGATCTTCCTCACTACCTGCTTCTTCATGTTCTCATTTTATGAACAGCAGCCATGTGAAAGTTTTTGTTTTATGATTTCACTCCCAAATTCACCATATTCCCCCTGCCATTGTCCTATGCTCAGTCTCTCTATCGCCACGTTTCCTGATCAGAAGCAGGAATAGTATTCACTATTTTCCCTCTGCCTCTGTACTATGTGTTATTCAGGCTGCTCTACTGAGGTGTTGAGCAGAGGTCTTGTGTTGGGACAATCTGCTAGTGGAAGCAGTCATTTGCTTTGAGGTAACTGTATGAAGTGGAAAATACCTTTCATTTTTCTCCCAAATAATCACAGTCCTGATTAGGAGACTGCTATTGCCTGAGATTCTGGAATTAATCAATGCCTCATGGAAAAGTTATCCCAAGAAGCACAGGTGGAGAGAAAAAAACACCAAAATTTTGTTGAGTTCAGCCTAAGAAGTTACAAGCCAAAGTTGGCACTGCACTCCTCCCAGAACAGTGGGGGAGACAGAAATTCAGCTTTAGTGCAGATTTTGGGGATATCATGTGAATGCATGATGACCTCTCATTTGACTTGCTGTAGCCATCAGTCCTCATCCTGTAAGGCAGCTGCAGAAGGAGTCCCTGAGCAGTGTGGGTCATCAGGATACATGATAGCTTCATATGCTTTCTGTAGCTTTTCCTAAAGAAGTAAATTTCATGTAAATTAAGAAAAAGTCCAATAAGCAGGAAAGTTAGGAAGTTTGCAGGAGTGATTGGGTGCTGTCTCATTTTCTGCTCTTGATATCACCAAAAGCAGCATGAACCAGTAAAGTATCCATGAAAAATTTTTTAACTCCTTGCTAATGTGGCAAAATCCTTTCCTCTCACTTCTTGCACTTTCACCCTACTGACTTCCTAAGTGCACTTTGGAATATGATTATAGGTCATCTTCTTAAGGAGGATTTTTTAACATAAAATAATATCCTAAAATATATTTTTAGATGCATTGCATAACATATACACTTCAGTCTCTTTTTTATTTCACCTTATTTTTAGAGTTTTCTGATGTAGATTATACATTATATGAAAAACATGAAAACCCAAAAAGCATTCTTCCTGGTATACCACTATCTTACTTCATGTCTGTCTGTTCCTTGTTTGCTTAAGAAGCTGCCTCTTGGGATGCCAGTAGCATTTTTGAGAGTCAAGAGGGATCTGGTTTTCTTCTGATTGATTCTTTGCTTGAGGAAGAACATCAGCATTGCTTGTGTTTCCTTGTGAAGGTCCAGCATAGCAAGTTCTGAAGGTGCTGGTGACAATTTGTTGCAACAAATACTGCAAAATAACAGTGTAGGATACAGTAGGATTGGGATATAAAGTATTGGCATGATTAATCTGTTTTAGAACATGCTGTTATGGATTTTCTACAAATCATAACTGGTTTCTGGATGGAAGGTGTATGTTCAAACATTACTATACACAGCTTGTTCTATACTGCTTTTGACAGCATCTGCTATGGTCATCTGATAATGCTTTTAACTTTTTAAATATGCTAACATTCATATCATGCTCCATGAATTCTTAAACAGCTTTTTGGCCTCAGGGTAAGTTTTCTGGGGTAGACTAGGTCTTTTAATATAAGGATTATGCTTTTAGTATTCTCATGTATGGCAAGTGTGAAAGAGCAATTCATATTTAGAGTGATGTTTTTTCTAGTCTCTAGAGACAACATGATTTAAGCACATTAAAGAAGAGTTTTTAATAAATAATATCACCAGGTTTAAGTAGATTTTTTCTATTTTTTTTTTTTTTCCAGCAAAACCATTCGTCATAGATTAACAGAATATGGATTTGGGTTTTTAATATAACCACAAAATGGAATCACAGAATGGCTTGGGTGGGAAAGGACCTTCAAGGTCATCTACTTCCAACCCTGCTGCCAAGGGAAGGGACACCTTCTAGGAGACCAGGTTGCTCAAAGTCCCGTCCAACCTGGCCTTGAACACTGCCAGGGATGGGGCAGCCACAGCTTCTCAGAGCAATCTTGGCAGTAGTGCCATAGCCTCAGCTGTGCATGGGCCAAGGAGGCTCTGGGATCTTGGCAGAGCATAGCCCCACCAGGCATGGGGCAGCAGGCACAGGGCAGGGGGTAATGACTGGAAATGGCATTTTTCACTTTCTTATACTGAAGTTTTTTTTCCTATGGTATGAATATGACATCAGCTTAGACAAGGGGTAACAGGTTCAAACTTAAACAGGGAAGTTTAGATTGGATATGAGGAAGAAACTTCTTACTGTAAGGGTGGTGAGGCACTGGAATGGGTTGCCCAGGGAAGTTGTGAATGCTCCATCACTGGCGGTGTTCAAGGCCGGGCTGGACATAGCCTTGGATGACATGGTTTATTGGGAGGTTTTTCTTGCCCATAGCAGTGGGGTTGGAACTAGATGATCTTAAGGTCCTTTCTGACCCTAACCTATGATTCTATGAAAAGTATCTTCATTTTGTTGGTTGGACTCATGTGGAAAAAAAGGAATTAAATTATCTTATTTGGATTTTCTTTTTCCACCTTCTGCTCAAATATTTTTTCCTTATATACTCAATGTTAGTTCACTTCATACACCATATTGTTTCTGGAGATATGTTTCATGGCTTTTTAGGGCTCTCTTTCAGGCATTTTACAGAAGTCAAAGATATGATCTTTGCATTGAAGAGTGAGGGAATGTGAGGGTTTGCGTTAACAGATAAGCTGCGCACTTTAAATCATCCTTGACAACATCAAATATCCAGGTGCAACATTATCTGATATGGGAAATTGAAACTGAAGCATGAATAGTGTCTTGATATATTCAGATTTACTTAGTTTCCTTTTTTCTTCCTTACCTACAAAATTTTTGAAGACATATTTTAAATCTGCATTTATACTGTGAGTCCATTTATCCATTAAAACTGAACAGCCTGCTCAGAGGAGTCTGGCATAGAATGCAAAGTCAGCAGTAGTAAAACTACCATTTTTGTAGCAACGATATGCTCTATAGATAGATGAAGCTATAGGGAATAGAGGTAAGCACAAGGAAAATTAGGGTACGAATGGATAAGCAAACAATGAAGCACAGGCTTGTGTGTAGGTTCTTGACTCCACACAGCAAATATAGAGTTGTTCAACTTCATAAGAATTAATGTATTTACGGTATGCAATAAGTTGATAGTGTACAATACTCTGATTTAGATTTCTGCTACGTAAATTCAAGGAATTTCTGTGATCAGACACAAGAGATATTATGTTCTGCCTTTTTGCAGTCACAAAACAGGCCCCCAATTTGTTATATCATCAGTTCTCATCTGTTTAGAATGCAGTAGACCAGTGAAGTATCTTCCCCTCTTGCTTGATTGTGGACTAAATCTCTGTTGAAGAATCTGTGACATCTTTGTACTGCGTATTATGACGTATTTAATAACAATAGGCTGTGATAACATAAATTTGGGATAGCACTAGACATCCAGTTATTACAACAGTCTTATCCAGACACAGCTATCTTCCACAACAAACCTGGGGAAAATAAACACTGCTAATTGGTGGATAATGAGAAATAACAGAGAGAAGCAGGACAGTGATGGGGGCTGAGCAGTAAGAGATCTGTATTGTTGCTTTCACTGATTTGCTTACTAATCCTCCTCCTACAAAGCCTCTAAACAAAACAAAAAAATTAAATGGTGAGTCTTGTAATGGATACTCACAAATAGTAGCTTTGATCCAGGGAGGATGGTCTCTCTGGGTTCTGTTTACAGCCAAGAGTAACAGGTTACTGCTAACCAGTTGCTCAACTCTGTTAGCTGCCCAGTGCCCTGTAAGAGCCTCTCCTCAACAGTGAAGCGTGCTTTGCAGACTTTCACCAGCTGAAAGAACCTGTTTATTTTCCCAGTAGAAGCTCAGTCCTGAGTATAAGCTGCAGCCTCCTAACATTATCCACACTGTTCACAGGTATGTTTGCAGATCTGTTTCAAGGATTTCACAGAGCATCGGTGCTCCATAGACCATATGCTGAAAATCTCTGCCATAACTGGAAACAAGGGATAGTAACCTGCCTAAGCTGCACTGAGCATTTTTTAATATTTCCAGAGCTATTCCTCCTTCCCCATGCACACAGGACATGTCATGGAACACAACAGCGTGTGCATTTCTGCGTCTGATGCTGATGCTGCTTAGTGCTGAGCATCAGGGCAACAGTGTTTGTCTCACATTAGTTGCAACTTTCTCTTTTGCTCCTTTCCCTTCTTTTCCAGTTCCTTCATAAGAAAGGAGCCTCTAATTTGCTTGTCAGTGACCATTTGTATTTTATAGAGCTTCAAAGAAGTAAATTGTTTATGAAATTGAACTCGGAAAGTCTGGGCAGCAGCCAGCCAGCTGTCAGATGAGAAATAAATTCTAAAAAGGCAATAGGATGAATGCTGCTCCCTTGCTGGGTAGAAGTTATGGGAGGAGTGGTGATGTAGCAGTTGAGCTGAGCTCTGCTGTAGGAGAAGACTGTGATGCCAGTTTTTGTTTCTGCCTAAGAAGGTATTGCCAAGGTTGAGCTATTCTGCTGATGTAAGACTTAATTGCATAACAATGATGTAGTAGCTGCTTGAATACAATCATCAACAAGTGCCAAATGAAATATGTAGTAGCAGTATTTTACTACAGTATGGTGCTTTGAGGAAGTGCGTAGGGTAACATTTGTAGCTAGATAACATCTTTTTTAGACTATTTGGTATAACTGGAAAAGTTTTTGGATGCAAACCCCCTTGAAAGGATCTCAGTGTAACAGATAATTCCTGTTCAGAGAGTAACTCTTTGCTGAGCTACAGGAAAAGGTATTTGCAGCCACAATCTTTGTCCTTCACTTTAAACTTTTGCAGAGGGTGGTGAAGCCAAAAATACTTTGTCCACTCTTTCTTATATCTTATTCTTATATCAAATCTTTGTCCAAGATTCCTTAAGCATTAGCAATGGAATAACAGGAACTGAAGTGATGACCTCTGCTCTTACAAAAAAAGCACCTTTGCTTTCTATGGACATGAGAAAATGCAATCTATACGTTCATAACCAACTGATCCAGTTTGACTCACTCTCCTGCCTAGGATGCAGAGGTAGGCACTCATCAATAGGAAACACCAATAAGTATATGCCAAAATTAGTATCTCATCTGGTTCAATCTCCCTACTGTTTGATAAAGCGCTAATGAAAATGTTACTGGGGAAAAAAAGTTATATTTCACAGTTCCTAACTTTTGATCTTGTTTGCCTTCTCAATTACAGTAATAATACCTGAGTTGAGGTACAGCTGATTGCCTTAAATGGCCAAGGTGATTTGTTAAGGTTATAATTTTGTTCAGAATTGTGATGGAGTATTTTTCATGTGTCACCATATATTTTGGAAGCAGTTATATTTTTGAAAATCATAATTTTTTTCCAAGTTTCTACTTAATAATTTTAAAATGTAAAAACATTTTACTATAGTGATTAAGCAGAGATATATGGTGACAGACAGTGGTCTGCATTACTCGCTGCTTGCCCAAGCATACGGCAGCAGAATGTTAAGGTGTTTTCAACACAATCTCTAACTGTAGGATGCTACAAGTAAAGCTCATCAACTGATGGGATTAGCTGTATCCACACTGCAGAAGCATTTCTCAAAGGTGCAGATCTGAAAATCTAAATGCATCAGCAGCAGCATGCAGTATCCAACTCTCAGAGAAACACCTCTGGCTATTGTCTGGGCTTTTATGCTTGATCTATTGGTTGAAAGTCCCCTTTGAGGAAATTTAGGGCTGGATGTACTAAGTGTTTGTTTTAACTTGTTTTAATCTTCAGAGAAGGCTGAGGGAAATTCCACATGGCTTAAAAGACACAGAATAAGTAAAGGTTGGTGGGTTTAAAATTGTTAGAGCTTTAGCTAATTTTATGTGCCTCGATGTGCACATCTCCTAGCAGATACACACGTAAATAAGCAAGTCTGAAATGCATCCTTGCAAGTCAGTGAGTTCAAAGCGTGTCATGAAGCATTTTTCACTGTACTGTAGTGCTCTACGTTAATGTGGTAGCTTGCCCACACACAGCTGTATGTTGCAATTTCTTATTCTGATGTCTGCTGTTCTTTCACAAGGTGAATTTTTAATTCAAATAGGTCTAAAGGTGGACTTAGTGCTGTTTTAGAATGTAGAGCTGAAACTTGGAATATTTTTAGGGTACTTTGTGGGTTTCTTATGTGTTTGTGGTTTTCTTGATGCGATTCATGTTTGCTTGACCTCCTGCTTTTGCATAGAGACCTCAGATCATCTGTGACATACCTGAAGACAATTCATCTCCTGCTTATTAAACTGATCCAAATCAGATTTGTGAACTGGGAACTACAAGGCTATCATCATGGTTGTGTGACAAGTTTTTGAATTAAAACAAAAACTATCTTCCTTTATTCTATTGCCATTTCTAATACTACATATCAATTTTTCTATCTGGTAAAATAGTTATGATTGTACCTGTTCCACAGTAGCTGCCCTGAATTTTAATCTGATGCCTAAGAAAAGACTTAAAGAACCTGAAATAGCAAATAGCATACCAATTTGAATTTAAAGAGTATAGAAAATCTGAATATAAAATTGATTATTTTTTTTAAGTATCATTATTATTTATTCCAGTGGACATAACTTTGACCATTTCATTTTATAAAATTATCTTTGAATGCTTGTATTTTCAGCATGCATCTGAAGTCTTTAATAAGATTTTTCTTTAAAAGGCCTCCCTGTTGTATGGTGGATTAACATTAGACTTCTCAGCCTGTAGGTCTTGGTGACGTTACTAACACCATGCCTAGCTGAGAGAAAAGGAAGTGATTAACTTGCTATGGATTTGGATGAAGAGCAATTGATTGAGTGTGCTTATTCGGTGGCTATGCAAGTCTTTACACGGTATGGCGTTTAAGCTATATTTGTGTGAACCAAGACCGCCATCCCATGGTCACTCCCATACTAGTTTTCATGGTGGTTCCAGCAAACCGGCTGATCCCCCTCACCATCTCTCTTTTCATGGTGGTTATACTTGAGCGAAAGATAACACTTTGTCCTCATCATATTTTAAACACTGGATTTTGCCATGTTGTACATTGTGTTAAACTTCTTCCCAGCTGCCAAATATCTGCAACTTTAGTTGTCTATGGCAGGTAACTTTCATAGCACTGAAACGTTACTGAAGGGGAGGAGAGCACAGGAACAGATTAAAACAGCAGTACAGCATAGCCAGATTAAAATGAACTTGTAGTATAGTCCCCCAGGATAAAAAATAATAGTCATTTTGGCATCATACAGGAAGCATTTTGGATGCTGCTGCATCTTTGCTTGCCAAGCTTAATGCTGTAGCAGAGCTATGGCCAAGTTCCTTCCTGAACCCTAACTTTTCTTGGTAGAGACAAACCGTGAGGCTACGGTAATTACTTATTACTACAGTACTTCAGTATACTCAAGGGAGATGGCCTAATACCTAATAGTGTTTAGGGACCCATGACAGCTTATCCTTCATAGACACTTTTAGAGATACTTTCTAAAATAAGCTAACATCAACTGCATGTTCCCCAAGTGTTGTCTGTAGAATGGCTTCAGAGTTCTCTTAAACTAAGAGTACAGTTTCTGTCTTCAGCAGAAACCCTCAAGGTAAATCCCAACAACTGGAGGAAAGGACAGAGCAGTCAAGTGGCTGTTTGTTTGAGACTGCCTGAGACTGGTATGTGTTCCATTTCAAATGCTCACTGCTGCTGACAATTTTTGCAGTGCATTATTGCAATTTTCTAATACACGTTTCTGCTAAATGCATCAATTTCCTTGACTGCATTGTGTCTGATAGTAATGAAATCTGAAGACATATCCATATATGAAACGTTAGGGCTGATCTGCACAAGAACAATCTATAAATGTAAGGAAATAGCTGAACATGTGCAGTCAATACACCTAAATTACTGTATTTTAAACTCCTCTGTGGATAATTTCATTCTTGAGATTCTCAGTCATTTCAGTTTACTGCAGACTAAGCCAAATGGTAAAATTACCTCACAATACTATGTAATAAATTCTAATTTAGGAAGTTTCCTTTTGTGATTCTGATTAGACTTAACTAAAAAACTACTTTCCCCAACTGCTCATCACCATTCATCAGTCAAAGGCTGCTGTCTTTACCCATACAGATGGTGCAGGATCAGTGAGAACTTTCTGACCTGTTTTAGTGCAAATTTGGGCAAATCACATGTATACCTTTTTTTTTAACAATGGATTTTGCACTGAAGCTTTGAAAAAGCACTTTACTGGCTGAATTGGTACAGAAACATTCATTAGATGATACAGCAATAATCAATCAGATGGAAGAAGGCAGGAGATAAAATTTTGAGCTGCTGCAAATGAAGATGAATTCCTTCACCCTGTGTTGTTCATGGACTTTTATTTGGCAATGCTGGGGTTGGATCAGAATTGAAAGCAACTTCTCTTTGTAATTTACCACAATTCCTTGAATTACCTATTGTTTGTACTGCTTTTGATTTTCTTGGAAAAATACTACTGCAGACATGATTAACTGTGCTCATATAACAGAATCCCTTCTACAGAGGACAGTCTGCTTTGATGATGGATAGATGTGCTTTGAGTGCAGTTAATTCACTGATTGCTATTAGTAGAAATTATGCAGTATATTTATTAATATATGCCCATTCTTCAGCTAGACCATAACCACAACCTTGCTTAAATACAGTGATATTTCTAGGACCTACAGCCAGCCAGTGTCTGGGATCTGTCCTGCTTTAGTCAAACAGACTGAGAATATATCCTCCTGCCCAGACATCTTGTTTGTCTTAGGAAAGAGGTGGGTACAGGCAGACCAGGACATTAATTACTTTATGAATAGTCTCTAGCATTGCCGAGTATTGCCACATGATAGAATCTGTAAATGTACAAAACTGTTTTACTGGTCTATCTTTTTATATCTTGTAATATTACCTTGTAAGAGAAAGCACTATTAAGTATCATTTCCTCACTGAAAAAGGTAGAAAGTATAAATTACTCTATTATTAGTGTAGATCATTTTTATATGGAGAGAACACACGCGGTTGATCTTGTACATTTGAAATTATGTCTATCATATTAATATTGCCATACAGCCAGTAGGTGGCAATAGCTATTTAATTTAGTAAACTAAGACAGCTATCCAGCTCATGTTCTCATGCTAATGTTAACTTTGATCCATATAAAGTAACTTAGTCCTGAAGAGTCCTACCCAGTGTATTCTCATCTCTATAGTTGAAGTACCTGTTGCTCAAGCAGGCAGTAATTAGAGCAGTCAGAGCTAAGACTGAAATTAAGTGTATGTCTCCTATTCTTCTATGTACTGTATATATTATCTCATTAGGAACTTCTGAACATTTTTCAATTGTTGTGTATAAATTTATGATGTGTTTAAAGCAGCTATGAATAAATACTTTCCCAAGGCCTTTCTTTCTATACCATGTATGCATGCATTTGTACTTACATCGAGAGGAACACCAGAAAGCCATAGATAGGCATATGTATGCACACTGGGAATATAGATAAAATATAATCTAAGATACAAAATTACTTCTATTTTCTGTGGATGATGTAGAATGTTGTTATCTATAGGATATTAATAAGGAAGGGTTTGTATACAGTCCTTAAGACTGATGAGTATATAATAGCTGTAATACTCAAGAGGGCTTAGGACAAAGTAATGAGGTGTTTTCTTGGATTAGTGAGACATTACTTTCATAAAGCATTATGTCCAGAGTTTTTGGCAACACTGGTGTCAGTAACTGCTCAGAAGTGCATGTAACAACAAAAAGGTCTGGTCCTTGACTTGTCAGTTACTTAGCTTTGTTTTCTGCAAATAGACATCAGGTGGCTCTGATATTTGGACCAACTGTTCAGCATATCTTCAGCCAGAAATTTAATACGAGGTGAGAATGGAAGCGAATGTCCATGAGACAAGAGGATAAACAAGAGGCAGATGGTCCCTGTGTGAAACTTGCAATGCCAAACAGTGGATTGAGATGCTCTTTTTTAAATGCTACTTCACAACCTTAAAGCAACTGAGAAAAGTTAAAATTCTAATAGCTAGAAAATAAGAAAAATATTCTTATTTTCATCAGAACATCTCCTATATCAGTGACTGCACCACGGATGACACTGTATGGCTTCAGGGACAGCAGCAAAAGGCTGAAGGGTTAAGTGGCAAAGGAGCTAATCTCTTCTGATGGATGGAGGGAAAACGGAGAAGCTGGCCTCATCTGGGATAGGGAGAAAAAGAATATGAGAACAGCAACAACAACAAAATAGAGTAACTGTCAATTCTTGAGAAATCAGATTCCCCTTTAGAAGTGCAATGCGTAACAGTAAGTGTGCAAAGAGGTAGTGGTAGGATCCAAGACTTCTCTCAAGAAAAATGAAAATGGCTCATACCTCAAAAGAAGCAAACAGGCCATACATTTTTGCCAGCTTAGGCAGGAAGGGTTCTTTTATTCCTTTTGTAATCTCCAAGTAGGAGCAAGTGACTCTGTCACATTTCAGAAAAGCCACTGATATGGTGAATATTACATTTGCTTGATATAAGCCCCATGTTCAACACTTGCTCTGACACAGCCTACAAGCTTGAAAGTTACTTTGACCACAAAGATACTGTTTTTATTTGGTGTGTCAGGTTTATTTTACTGCTCCTGTTCATCTCTTTAAGTTTAAATAATTTAAATGCACATTGGAGCAAATTGTTGAACATGACTCTCGTGTATCCTATGTGAAAGATCTAAAGATGGGACTAAAGACAATTGGAGGGGAGGAGAAAAGACAGCATACAAAGTCTTTTTTTCAGGACTAAACACTGATTCTTTATATCCCTGCTCTATGCCATGAATACAAAGCTTGTTTTTATTCCAGGACTGTACTATAAATTTATCATTGATTTTCTCTTTTTTTTTTTTTTTTTTTTTTACCTTTAAAACTTTGAGAATTTCTTGGAGAGAAAAAAAAAAAAAAAAAAAAGAAGGAACTCTGAAACATATTCACAAAATAGGGCAGCTGTCATGCAGAATACAATCTCCCTCTCTGAGCCATCCTGCCAGAACTCATCCTTTTCATGAAAGGAAATTGCAGTTGCTGTGAAAGTGCCACAAAAAAACATGGATGGTTGGCAGCTCAGAATCATGATTGCTTGTTGAGTAAACATGTTCAAGCAGAGAAGAAATAAATCCTCATCATAAAAGACTATTTGAAGAGGGGTAATAGAGAACTGTGTAAGGGTGTTGTCACCATGCTAAATGTGTCTGTTACCAAGCTATAGCAAAACTACTATAGCAAACTACTACCATAGCAAAACTACAGCACAACTACTTTTCTCCACACAAAGGGTGCATGCAGGAGGCAGATGTTGGATGTCTGGGAGAGAGGAAGTGCAATTATGCATCAGGAAGACACAGGAAGCTTCTCTTCTTTCTGCTACAGATTATACTATGAGCTGTTGAACTCAGCACAAATTGAGTTGGTGAAGACCCCTACATATCCCATTTCCAAAGGCTTTTCTTGTGTTTCAATATTTGATGGTACTGGTATGTATTCAAATACTGTAAAACAGTCACATGGTGTCTCCTGTCACTGAAGTGAGCTTTATTTTATACTGGAATTAATACATTATTTAGGAGTTTGCTGATTACTGGTGTCACTGACAGTACAACAGTGAACTCGTCGCCTGACCTTAAAACAGCAGCTGGATTGGATTGGTACAAGTTCCTGCTGTACGGTTAGGTGCTTGCATGCTTGAATTCACAATTTGTAAAGCTTTGGAGAAGTGACAGTTTCCACAGGACTTCAGGGGATGAAAGATGACCTTTAATAAACTGCACAGCATACTGCCTAAGTAGGATGAATGCCCATGCAGGCTAATGACCCAGAGGTAACAGCTTAGATAGTGTCCTGGACACCTGATAGCAGAGTGGTCTCAATGATCTTTTTATTCAGGAATTCACTTTCCTAGGGGTCCTTAGGAAGGCAAAACCTCTCACTTTAAGGCACAACGGAGACTGTAGTTGTTCATTCAGCCTTTTGCCTCTGAAAGCAAAAGGTTTTTGCTTTTTAGATAAACCTTTGTATATTTTCTATGGATAGCAGTTGAATGATGGTGCATATTTGCTCCCTTGTCACAGTAATGCTCAAAGACTTTAATTCTGAGCTATTTTATGCTACCAGGAAAAACAAAAGTAGATTGCTCAAGGCTGTGTTGAGGCTGTATTTGTGTAGGTGCAAACCAGATAAGAGGAGGGTGCCAGGTAAGCAGTGTGAAGGCCAGTGCTTGAGCTGGCTCAGCCTTTTTTTTTTTCTTTATTTAGAAGTCTTAAAACACCTTAAGAGTGCAGACAACCTGTTCAACAGGCTGCATATGCATACAAAATGCCACTTCTAAATGGATTTCTCCATCATTAAGGGAAGCATACATAGAAAGTAGGGGTCAATACAAGTTCCATCAGACTGTTAAGGACTGTAGGACCTTATGCTCAATAACCGCAGTAATGATCCCATTTATATTTTTGATAAAAGAAAGCCTTTCATATTAAATAAGATAGTTAATTCACTGGGGCATGTTTAATGTGGTAGAATCTGGAAGTTAACATTACCAAATGCATATGTTTCATTATGAGCTGAGACCTGCAGAGACATGTGGGTGCCTGAGTGTTTTCCCTCCAAGTGAGTGAACTGTGGTCAGTTTGAGCAGTGGTGGCTGGTGCTCAGGATATACAGATCAGAACTAAGTCTCCAGGCATTCATTAAGATACTTGCCAACAAACACTGTAGTCTATTTGTTCCTCCAACAATAAATTATTTCTTCATGATTCTTCTAGAATAAAGTGTGTATTGAGCAAGCTGGTCTAATTGAAGATGTCTCTACTCATTGCCGGGGGGGTGGAGTGGGGTGGTGGTGCCATTAGGTGAGCTTTGGAAGTCCCTTCCAACCCAAACTATTCTACAA
Source organism: Forpus xanthops (assembly GCA_032466535.1). Taxonomy (NCBI): domain Eukaryota; kingdom Metazoa; phylum Chordata; class Aves; order Psittaciformes; family Psittacidae; genus Forpus; species Forpus xanthops. Next base: position 15,312 of record JASSUY010045750.1, read on the forward strand.
CTCTACGAATTACCTTCTTGCACTGCTTCCAGATATGGGGTATTTGTAAAAACCTGTATTACCTAGCTGTAATTTGCAATATATCAGTAGCATGCAACTCAATTGTTTCTGTTTATGATAGAGTGTGGACTGGAAACCAAGCACATAGTAAAAGTACATTTCAAAGCAATTAAATCCACGTATGTAAGTAAAGGAATTAATGCTAAGGCATAATCAATCCTATTTGACCATTGAAAAAACTCACTAAGCAGCTAACAATGAAGAAACTGGAGTTCCTCTATATATGCAAGAAGAAATCTATTGCAAAGAGATTATGGAGCTTTTCTCCCTGTGGGTTTGTGAGGGGGAAAGGCTTATCCTAGCTTCACATGCTACTAAAGATCAACATTTTTTATTTCCTTTACACATTTATTTTCTGTTCTTATGAGAGGCAATTACCTTAGGAAAAATAACCCAAATGGTAGGTCTGGCCAAAGAAACTCCTACCTACACCTCAGTTTTCTTCTGAAGAAAACTTAGTGATAACCACTTTGCTAATGCAGAAGCCGAGCTGGAAAAGCAGCTTTGAACTTAGGATAGCCAACATTTGCCCTTGCTTGCGCCAGTCCACTCTTATCCCTTCATTTTAATAACTAGACTCCCAGTGGGGCAGGATCCTTGCCAGACTTTACAGAAGGTGCCTTTATAGTGATATCCTTTTTTCCACACAGACAATTTTTGCTCAGGTATTTGTTTTAAACACTGCTTCAGATTTCCATCACCACAATATTTGAGTATCTCAGTCTTAGACTATTTTTTTTCTTTCAGATTCCATGTGGAGCAGAGAAGGCTTGGTGGTGTTTTTTGTTTTCAAATCCTAGTTGCATAGGGAGACACCAGAAACAGATTCTGCAGCTCAAATTCTCAAGTCCAGTGAGGTGTCTGACTCCTACATGGCAGAAATTCCTTCATGTGTTGGAGGATCTGAGTGTGACTTGGTTGGAATCACACAGAAAGCATGTGGCTGACTCAGGAATCTGGACAATGAATTGGCCTCCTTTCTAGTGAAAATGGACTTCATGGGCATGCACTGAACAGTTGTTTGGCAGAAAGGAAGTGAAGACAGTGAACAGGAGGGTTTGAGAGAGAACTTTATCTCAGCCTACGGTCTTTTAATGAGTCTAACCTGATCTTCTCTTTAAGCACAGCAATCCGTACCTTACAGCATGAATAGTCATACTGCACTCAGAGGAGGCATTTCATTGGAAGATATTCCCATTCCAAATAGAGTTGCAATTCCAGGAACTGTGAGGCAAAGTGAAAGGAAAGATTGTTCATACCATTTTTGAGATGGATATATTGCTGTCATTAATCCCAGTTTCTGACTCAGTGAACAACATATGCATATGTAGTGGTGCTTTTTTCCTGAAGTTCACTGTTCTGACTGCATTTGCTGAGTTAATTTTGTTAATATTCACTTTAAGCATAAGAGCACATCTACTACACTCTTCACACGTCTTACTTTTCCTTTTGACCTACAAAATGTTCCCTTTAATTATACTCCATTTAGTTGGGCTTCTTGAATTCTGAAGGCTACAATATAATAAAATTAATTAGATTGGAACATACCAAGATTTTAAAAGATTTTTCTGGAGGCTTGAACATTGGAATAAAGCCTTACAGAGTTTGTATGGAACAAAACGTTCACTAAAAATACATTGTGAAAAGCAAAAATTACATAGATAGATGCCAGATATCTCTGCTGTACTTCCTTGCTTTTGTTTAAAACAACCTTCTGGAAATGTGAATCATCTTCAGAACAGTGGCTCAGAGTATATAATCTTCACATGTCATAGACTAACAGTATTAGATAGACACTATTCAAATTGACAGAAGCTTCACTGAACAACATCATATATTTTAGTTGCTTCTACCTCTCAGCCAGAAAATATGAATGTGAATCTGGTGAAAATGTGTTTGGTGCTCGATAGCCTGTTTAGTTCAAGAATATCCATCTGCCTTTCTTTTTTACTTCATGCATCTTCACCATTAAAGGAAAGAATAAAATTTCAGTTTTGAAAAAACATCTGATGCCTAAGAATGATTACGTGACTTGTGTTGCAAAACATGCAAAACACCAGCTGAATATTTTGTGGCTTAATTTCAAGATTCTCATCAGTGTAACAAAGAACACAATAGGGGCTTAATTACTGTCTTGGTACAACCAAGATGATCTAATAAGGCTGATTATTTTGGTGTTTGCTATTACGCATTTCTTGAGAATATAAGCAAAAGTATCTTCCAAAATTGTATTAATATATTCTTTTAATTACTACTTCAATTAATTTCTTTATAAAATCTAAAATAACTAGTTCCAATTAATTCCTATTTACTGCCCATAACATCTGGATATTGCAGTAGTGCACACGCTCTAGAAAAACATACACTTAAATCAGTTATATCCTGAAGCTTAACATGGATAAAACTAATATTCTGCCAAAAAAAAGAAAAAAAAGTGGATGTCAGTGCTGATTCCACCCTAGCCAAAATGTGCACTAGGTACAATGTTAGGTATTAAACAGGAAAGAAAAAAGAGCACTGCCACACTGGGAATCTCGGTTTGATCCTTAAAACACATGTTTAAAAATATGTGATTTGCAATAGAAGGTGAACAGCAATAAACGTGGGGAAAGTTGAAGCACAGAGGCTGAAATACATCACTAATAGAGTGGCAGAACAGTAATGAAACACAAATATCTATCCATTTACTATGCAAATTATTCAGAGGTTTTTGGGCTGGTTCTTTCTGCAGTGTTTCAGGCTAATAAAGGCTATGCTAACATAAAATCCACACCTGCACCCTTGTGCAAACCCCAAAGGACCATGACACCCCTTCACTTGCTTCTGGAGCCAGCCCAGAGCCCCTGGAGCTCAGAGCTATCTGCCTGTGAGTCTAATGGCAAATCACATCTGAGGAGGGGTTTAAGGACAGTTTCTGGCTGCCTCTCAGCAGTATGCTTCCTGGCCGAGACTGGAGCCCATCTGTGCAAGCACCCTCATTCGTTTCTGTCCTGGCAGCAGGCAGTGGTCTGCTTAGGAGCACTGCCACTAGCTGTGCCTTCCAGGAACAGAAGAGGAAGAATGCAGTGCGCCCCAAGTGCAGAGCAAGGTTAGCACAAAAAGGAAACGGGAAAATGGAGTATCATAAACAGTGAATGCCCAGTTTAACAGCCATGAACTCTTCAGATTCCGAATACCTGTGCCAGCATTTCTAATGCAATGTGTGCTTTCTCTTTAACATCATCCTTTTCAAAGACGTTACTTTTAAGTAAAGTCCAGGATGGGAGCAGTTAAACTAATAGATAAGTAGAAGGACAGGATGATTGCTATGTCTGTAATGCTAATAAAGCTAGTGCTTCAAAGACTGACAGCAGTGATGAAGATTGCTGGAAGAAGTAAATGACTCTCAAAGACCCCCACCACATTTTGTCTGTATGCAGGAAACTTTCTGGAAAATGATGTAATTCAAGCGTAGCCTCATGAATGCCCAAGTGACTATATAACGATGGCCTGTGTGGCAATACAGAGACACGCTAGGAGGAGTTAGCCCCCGTGTCTCCCAGCGCTGCAGTAAGAATACCTGCTTGTCAACTTAAAACTTTGTTGGTGAGTTTGTTCCTGGAGGTTTCTCCGAATCAACTGTAACAAAAGAGAAGCAGAAATTTTATGAGGAAGCCAGTAAACTTTTCAGCTTCGGTCAAGCATGTCATTCTGTGTATTCTATTAATGTCAATCTTCTTTCCACCCATCCTACCTTCTCACTGACCCCACAAGTCAACACTTCCTTTTAAATGACTCCCTTGGAGAACAGCCTGTTACCAAATGATCAGTTTCCTTCCATCTTCCCTTACATCTTATCTAACATGCATCTCTTCTGAGGCTCCCAAAAACTAATAATCATCCCCCCTCCAAGAAGTGGTGAGTAAACAGCTCCAGGATGCTGCTGTTCTTTATGTAAGTGGGCCTTGGATTGGGGAAAACCAGAGGAGAGGAGCATGTAAACACAGGACACAATGTAAACAAAAGACAGATTGCTTTAGTGAATCCACACCATTGTGTAGCTATATAATACTGTCTGTGTAATTTAAGGGATGACTTCAATTACATCCTTGTCATATGTAGCCACACAAGAAATTGCTTCCCAGCTCCTGCTCTAAGCTACACTTGTGCGTAATCTGTCGGCATCGCAGGCTCGGCATACAGTGCGGGAGGGGCACGGGAAAGGCTATCCTGATTTTCCCATTTCCCCTTAACAAGGGATGGGTCTTGTGTTTTCTCAGCTGGGGAGAGTTGCCCTAGGCGTTCTTTGGTCTCCTGCTGAACTGGCACCAGGATGCGGCACTCAGCCCAAGGGCTCTTCCCAGTAAAGGCAGTGTTGACAGCTCCTGCTTTCTTGAAAGTGAGTAGGATGTTTTGCAGCACAAACTGCAAAGCAAAAAGTGAATATTTGGAGCCCATATTCTGAGCTGAAGCTCAATACTTTTTTGAGATGTTTTTATTTGCAAAGAAGCGATGTTTCACAGCATCTTGGTTCGTTTGGGGTATTTTAGTGACTCCAGAGAAAGTATCTGGAAAGAAAAATTAGCTTTTGCTGATAGTGTTGTGAAGCTCAGACAGGAACCCCTGTCATTTCAATATCTTCCTGGAAGGGTCAGCTTGTTTTGTCTTTAAAGCTACACAAATCGTCTGGATAAAATTTGTCATAGCTGATTCCAGTAGGCACATATTGGTGAGGAACACAGCCTGTTGTCCTCACCTGATGCTCTCCTTCCCCAATGAGTCTTACAGCTAATGGAGCACACAATAAATCGGGGGAAACAAGTTGGTTTCCTCTCAGCATTTCCTGTCGGAGGCTGTTTCTTCTCCTCCAACACCTTGTGGTACAGAAACCGGGGATGACCTACGCTATAAGAAGACCTACGCTGTAAGAAGACCTACACTACAAGAGGCCAGCCCGCGCTCCGCCCTCTCTCCCCGCTACCCTCGGCCGGCAGTTCCCGGCGCGCTCAGGCTTCCACCCTGCTGAGACAGCAGAAAACGGCAGCTGAAAGCCCACACCAGCGACTGGAAGGGTCTCGGGAAGAGGGAGAGGGCTGGGGACCGGGACCGACGGAGCCGAGCCCCTCTTCTTGCTCCGGTCCCGCCTTGTGTGCGACCAGTGTCACCACCGATGACCAGCAGGTGGCGCCCAAGGGCGCGGCTCCTCTGGAGGTTGCCTGCCCGGTGTGGGGGCATGGTGTGGGGAGAGCCCTGGTGGTGCAGTTAACCCCTTCCACTCCTCCCGCTCCCAACGGGACGTGGGCCGGGTCAGCGGAGGGCGGGCAGGGCACCCCCGGGAGCCTTTGACAAAAGGAACCCGCCCCTGCGGCCGGGGGGAGGGAGCAGCGAGGGGGAGGGAGGAGCGCGGGTGGGGATGTTCGCCTGCGGGCAGGCGGTGTCTGCATGAGCTGGAGTGCGATGTGCTCCGTGGTTCCATCATGCCGGCGGCAGGGACGTGGAGGGAAAGAAAGGAAACGGTGCCTCTCAGGAGAAGGGAGGGATCGGGCGCGTCTCCCCCAGCAGCAGGTGTGTCACGTCCGGGGACATTTCGGGAGGATTGGCACCCAGCTAAATTAGCAGAAGAGTGCGCAAGTGGCTTATGCGCTCATACGTATGTAGACCTAAGTGTCCTTGTAGGGTGGTAAGCGGAGCTCGCCCCCGAAGGGAAATCACATCTATGCAATAAAGAGACCGTTAAGCCATTCTGCAGTGAGCGGCGTCCCTTTTATTTATCGGTAATACGTAGAATCCCGCACACACCCCGCAGAGTCCCGGCTGTTCTCCGAAGAGGGGTATACATACTCTGCCTACCGCTTATTCCAGCGACCGACAGCATGCGGCTGTTAGCTCTGTCCGGGATGCGGCATCCTCGCAGCTGCCGCGGCGAGGAGCGCACAGCCGCCATCGCTCACTGCCGTCCTACGCCCTCTCGGCGTGGTCGCTGTCAGCCAGCCAAGAACAAGAAACCCGCAAGCTTTGCAAGCCGGCTGTTTTCCCCGAGTAGGTGAATTTCAGCCTGTCTTAGGACTGTGCGTGCCAGGAAAAGACAGTTTGTGATGTGAATTCCTTCAAGCTTTTGTTTGCATCTTTGGCCAAAGCCCCTGAAAGCAAATAGTTTGCGTGTTTTGTGAGGTGGTGGGTTATGTTTTTAACTTCTGGCTCCTTTATCAATATATTTACACTCTGCCCTTGAAAGGCATTTGAGATTAGCATGCACTGTAATATTTTTCTGATTAGCTAAGCTCAACGGCCTCATTAATAGCTGGGTTAATCCCCCAAACTTCTGAATCTCTGAATTTTAGAGCAAGAACCAAACTGTGTCACTCCTATTTTCTCTTCATTTCCCTAATGCCGCAGAGAAGAACAGAGAACTCGCATCAATTGGGAGCAGGATTCATCACCCTTCTTTATTATTTACTTTACTTTGCATGGAGTTTTTTATCGTATATATTACAGGTGAAAAAGCTATTCAGCTACTATAGAGGTCTACAGTTACTGCTTAGTCCATGAGGTATAACCCAAGAATAGGGAGAAAAATTCTTAGGACTTTTTCAACAATTCTGAGTACTAGAATTTAAGCAAAATTCATAACCTGCTCTCTGATCCACATTTCTTGTGAGTGTGGCAAAGTGGTATTTACTGAAAGATATAAACTGACTGCAGTAGGCCAGCAAACATTTTTTTTCCTCTAGTCTGCTGAAGGAGCCATGTGTGCTTTGTCTTTGTTTCCTTTTTCTTGGCATGTAGAGTACTCCTATTTCAATGGCATCTTACTAATAATCTGATAAAGGTTATCCTAGTATTTGTCTTTAAGGAGTTACAACAATAAGAAGCTAAGGTCTCAGATCCAGCACACGACTGAAGAAGGGTGATTCTCATAGGCCCCTGATTTTGGGCCTGGGATTTTTCTGTATGGGTTGGACATTTAAACTGCATGTTCAGGTAGCAGGGGTTGTGTTTGCTGGTGGCAATCAGAACCAGGCGTTAAATGGGAAGGCACCTGAATATTAGCTGATAGACATTGTTAGGTGTAGGTACATGTCACTTGCAGGATGCTCAGTCTAAAACAGGATCCATCAGGGCCTTAAAATCATCCTATTGGATACAGGCAATAAAATCATGCATTTATTTCCAAAGTAACCAACAGAAATTGTGGTTTTATACAGCATCTCCCTACTTGCCTGGGAGAACTTACCTGGAAAACAGGAGAGCTGGGGCCTAAGGGGAAATTCCCAGGCTGCCATTGGGATGCTGGGGACACTGCTGAGGGTGTCCCACTGTGGAAAAAGCAGTTGAAGGTTCAGAGGTGAGGAATGTGTGGGAACACACTTTGTAATTCAGGCTGTGCAATCCACTGGTGAAAAACATTGAGCAAGAAATGGGGTTAAGGAGTACAGTTTCAGCTGCAAGTGTCTATGTGTGTCATACGATGCCTTAATCAATGAACAGTGGTTATTCAGTCTGGGACCACAATTGAGATTTCCTGCTCCATCTTGTCCGTAATTTTCCCAGTCTCTTTAATAAAATAGAACTGTGCCTGTGGTGCCTTCTGATTCACAAAATGCTGTCAGTGTGTGCTGGTGTTTGCTGAGCATGCCTGTCAGCTTGGGTTCCCCTGGGAACATAAGCAGCAGGAGCCTCGCTTGTAAATCTCCAAAGGGCGGTAGGCGCTGAGAAGTACAGCTTAGCCAAGATGGTTGCTTATCTGGGCATGCACAGTGCTAGAATATTAGGCTGGCAAGTATAAAAATGAAATGGCTTCTGCAGTGATTGTGATTTTTTGGGGGGTTGGTATTTAAATTCCATCTAAATTTTGCAGTATTCTGTACAGTTCATAAAGCTTTAGAAGTGTTCAGAGCCAGCTTTCATACATGACGGTCCTTGCACTTATATTTTCTTAACAGCATTTGTATTTCATTTTCTTTGTTCCCTTATGCAGTTTCTCATGTGGGCGTGAGAACTATGTGGTATGCTCCACCTGCTATATGGAGCAAAAGTCTTGAATTTTCTGTTTTCTATATTAAATCTCAGCTGAAAAAAAAATCATTTGCTGCCTTGTCTGACTTCTTCAGAGACAGTGATGCTTCTCTAATTGATTTTCTAACAACATCACTTTTATAATGGGGGGGATACAATTTACCTTGGACGTAACAAGCAAAACTGTCTGTAGGCATCTCATTCATGTGACTTGAATTGCAGATAGGATGCAAGAAGAAGGGTGCTCAGCCACGACAGTGTAGGAGCTGCGCCCTGTCTCTCAACCAGCCCTGAAGGCAGCGCTGCACCAAGAAAAGCAGCAAGATGCTGTACTTTGACACCAAGTGAGTGCTGAATGCAAAACAGACAATGATGTGAAGAAGTGGTGACCTTGTAGCTGTCTCATTCGGGGTCCAGTTCCAAGACATCTGTGAATTTAACACTGTGAGAACTGTGGGAGCAAATGGCTTGGAAATGAGGTGCCACAGGGGGGAAAAAAGCTGATGCTATGTAACACTGCTGGCTCAAAAAAAAGTCTTCAAATCCATGTACCCTCCGCTGCTCCTTTTGCAGCTACAGCATGCTCTGTCATTGTCAGTGTCTCCCAAGCATGGGGTGATGAATTGTCATTTTTGGTAGGTGGTTTATGGCTCATAAATACTTGGGTGTGTCAGACTGTAATGGATCCCTTAGGAATGGCAGTACTATTTGGGCAGTGGCTGAACACATCCCTCTGAATTTCCATCCCTTTAGCATAGAAAATGGATTTTAATGGTCACAAACAGATGGTGTTCATGAAAGGAATTAAAAAAAATCGGATTATAGCTCATGTCAGAGTGGAGAAAATAATCTGCTATATTTAAAGCTTTGTTTTATTAGAAACAAGAATATAGCTTCAAGCAATGCTGGTGCAATAACAAAGAATCTCACTATTATTACAAGCAATAAGTGGATCTCAAAAGACAAAGCAGTTTGGGTTAAACTCAGTAGAAGAATCTAAACTCCGAGAGTGAGGCTATATTTTGGCTTGCTTTTTGTTTATTTTGCTCAGATCAGTGGGGTTCAATTGCCCCATTTCAGCTGTTGGGCAGCAGAAATAGTTAAACCAAAGTGTCCCAGGAGAATGTCAGTAACAGTGCCTTGACTTTTAAGCATTATATATGTCCCTTAGAAATTCTGTTATTTGCATTTATTAGAAAGCCATGACAAAAGTACTGAGTCTTGGGGCACCCTGAAATAATTCTTTCAAACAGGATTCTGGGCTGAAAAATCACTAATTCTCGTAACTTTGGCTCAGATGCTGTTCAAGCCTCTAGAGAACACATAAACACCCATTAATGCATACTTCATGTGTAGTATAGTGGTAAATGCAAGGTCTATTATTGAGAGAGTATCAGACACACAAGATTTAAATTTTACTGTAGACACTTAACTCTGAGTGTGATCTATAAAAAAGTCCATATAATCAGATGTTTGTTTCCATTATTAGATCCAATCGCCACCAGCAGACGCTCCCAGACTCCTTGGAGCTGGGCCTAGAGCCCATAACACTCAGTTCTTTGTGGGTTACGGTTGCAGATTTTCTGATAATGCGTTCTTTTCCTGATCCTTTGGATCTTACATTCTTGCTTTCATGCATACACAGATTCTAAAGGATTAAATAGTGCCTCTGTTCTTCCACTTTACCCAACAGAGTACATAAAATGGTGGCTAAGGTATGCCTTCTGTAGTACCAGGCGCTCTTCTATGTGCCATTTACCTTGATGGTACAGCAGCTCCTCCTTGGGCCATATTTTGAAAAGTAAGGATATGCATATATAACGGAATAACAGGTATCCAAGTATTTACTTGGATAGATGTACTGGCATCTTTCACGGGGCAGCAGAAAAAAATGCATCCTTCTTTTCACTCATCACTTTGCACTGCCAAGTGGTGTGTAATATATGTAGGATTAACACTGTAGGGATTTTAGACTATGGCATCTGTTCCTAGGATCCAGTGCCTAAAGACGTTCTAGTTCCTTATGTGTCTCTGGAGTCAAAAAGGAGGTAAAATGTTTCTGTCAGCTCTGACATCAGACAAAACTTCTAGTGAACTGCTTGCAGGGCTTGAAGTGAAAGGAGAGCTGAGATGAGACCTTGGATACCAGATTAGCATGAGTAGTTGTGTTGCTGTCAGGTGATGCCTTGCTGCTGTATGGAAATATCCAGTGCTGTCCTGTCATGGCTCAACTGAGCAGTGATCAGCTTTTCATTCTGAATGTGTCATCTATGAGAATTGCAGGCTACTTTCTTGAAAAAAGGGGGGGAATCAAGGGAAGGGTGTGATTAAACTTCTGAAGCAATCCATTTAACCAGTTGCTGTGTTCTGTCCAGTGGCCAGCAACACTGGGAAGCTGCAGAAGGTAACCAGGAAGTACAGGAAGCACAAGGACAGGGAGGAAGCAGATGATGGGCAAATAAATCAAATGGCATGTGTGAAAATGCAGGAAGAAATTGATGTTTGGAAGACACAGTGTTCTTTGCCATGATGTTTTATGTGAATATTCATATGGGGTAGATGATGGCACAACAGAGAAAATTGACTTTCAGAGTCGAAACAAGAAGTGCAAAATATTTTTTTGTGAAATTTTGAAGGGATTTAGTGCCTATCTGTTTCTGCAGGGAGCGGGAAGAAGGAACTGGGACCGTAGCTCTGTTGAGTTTATACCAGGGAGTCTTGATTTCTTTGTAGAGCTTTTTGTGAGACTTGCATTGGACAAAGATGGAATATTCATCTTTCTGGCCCTGATCAGGAGTGTTGCAGTTGATTCTCCATCTTACTAACCGCCTCTGAGCTCTGCTTGGAGCCAGTTACTAACATTTCACTGTGCAAAGAATGTGAGTATTAGCGTGCTAAATTAGCACTAGTATACAGAATTGCAGCTCCTTTTCTTTATGAAGAAATAATCACAATGTCTGAAATATTCCTTGAAGTCTGTGCTTCTGGATACATTCAATTATGAATATTTCGAAATTCCTTAAAGAAGGAAAAAAAAATGTTGAAAATATGAAACAAATACAAAAAGGGGGAAAAAAAAAGAGAAATGAACCATGTAAAATGGAATATGCTTTTTATGGTCATGATTTTTGTGGCATGGCAAAAGTGAAAAAATTACAGAAAAGTGTGGAAAACATTTCTTCAGATATTTCTAAGGGAAGAAAGCACTGAGGGACAAAGGGGATATGAGAAGGTCTTTGTTTCTTTCTCAGTGGGTGAACATGCCTATCATTGTGTGAAACAGAAGGCAGTAGTGTATGCCTGGTGGCTCTCAGAGCTTCAGGCCATAGGGATGATTACTGAATGTCCATGGCTGGAGCCTCAGAGAATAGTACATGTTGGGTAATAACTGCAGGGCTGATCTGTGTGATCTGGGCAGCTGTCCCTTCCAAGCTACATGGAGACAACTGGCTTGTTTCACCGAATACTGCTCTGATGGCAGTAACTTCTAGTCCCAGCTAGCTGAAAACGGATGGAAACCAGTGACCTGGAGGTGAAAGTTGCCATATCCCATTCCAGTGCCCTGACTCACTCATGTCCACTTACAATAAGCTTTCTGTGTTGCATTGAAGGGTGCTGTTGCTTTGCTGCTTTCCAGCACTCCTTGTGATAGTTAAAACAGTGAAGTGATTTTTACAAACTCTTCTCTTATGGCCCTTGTTTATTTTAAAAGGCATAGTAGCACATAACTGTAGCCTAGAACTGTACTTTGCTTGCACTTTGCTTTGGCTTCTCTCACCTTGAAAAGTCAAATCTTTGCTAAAGCCTGGCCACTGTACAACTCATAGCATAATATGTGTTTCAGGCTACCAGATGTGAGTGAACATAGGCTGTGAGTTCCATGCAAATTATTTCTGTTTCCATTTTGTCCCATTTTTACAGCAATGTGGGTCTGTAATTCCTGGAAGCTGATGGTATTTCAGCCAAGGAAGTTACTTGAATGCAGGTAAAAGAGCTACTGTTTGTAACATATCGGTCTAGCCTGTAAGATTTGGATGTTTACAGTGTCCCAGAGACTACATAGTTTTAATACTGCTTGTATATACAAAGGAGCATAAGCTTGTCTATTTAACTGACACTAGTCTAGCTAAAGTCAATGGCAATAATGTACTGATGACTGAGTTTTTACATGCGTCTGGAAACGTAGCTCATTATTTCTGTGAGTACCATTCAGCTCTACTATTGTGCAGCTCCCCACCTTATCTAGGATACCACACTTTGGACAGACGCTGTATGCTGTGTCAAGGTAGGATAGACTTATTGTGAGAAATCTACACCATGCAAGCAGCATTAAGAAAACAGTATTATCTAAAACTCCTTTCTTCACCACTCCAAAACATGGAAAACATGTTACTTAAAATAAGAAGAGTCACGAGGGACTGGATTTAACTACCTTTTACTATCTCCCCTCTATCGTTCATCACTTTGTTCTGTTCTGAGGTATGTGCATGTTTGCCTGAAGTACAGTACTGAAGCACTCATCCTCATGTGTATGTTGGTCACACTGATTAAAACAATGCCTTGATACTATTTATTTTTGTGAAATGCATGTAGACCCCTGTAGGGCCCTTGTGCCTCAGTGTTTTGCAGTAAAGGTCATGAGGTTATTTATAAGATTTCCAAAGTGCTATTGTTAAAACATCCCTTTGTTGTGTCACTGTTTTCCCTTTCCTCTCCTCATACAAAATAATACATTGTCATTAGTGACTTGTATCACTCTCCCTCTAAGCACAACATATCCAGCTTTCCTTATTTTTTTCCCCAAGCTTCCTTCCTCTTTAAACAAAGAATTGTTTTAGTCAGTTGTTACCCAAATATTCCTAGCCTTGCTAATCATTCTGTTTTATATGGTGATATATAAGCACTGCAGTTTTATTGCTCTTGTGAGCTGTAGCATTATGATTTTTTACAACAAAAAGTTATGTTCTAATATGGGAATTCTTGAAGTGTTTGCTCTGACCTTTGTGAGAGCTGTTCTATGGCTAATGTGGCCAAAACTTTAGGCCTTTTATGCATTAGTCAGTTTATGGATCCCTGAAATGGCACTTCAGCAAAAAGGATGAGAGGGAGGAATGTGTGCTATTATAATTCAGAAATTATATGTACAACTAGTCCTTGTACTCATAACTGCAGGTTTTCACTTACATCATATGCCTTGATTTCAAACATCTTTAACTTGGCATTTAATTTTTTACTCAACGGCTTTTAAAGTCCAAAAGATCCATAAGATCATCCAAAATTACATTTTCAGTCATTTGGACTCACAGTTATTACTTAGTCTTTACATTGAGCCCAGTGTGCTCTTTCTGACCAAATTGCGTCCTATGGTGAAGTCACTAGTCCCCAGTTGTGCACTAGTCACTAGTCCCTAGTCCCCAGTCCTTCAACTGAGGGATGTTGACACCCAAACTTGCTCACTACATGCCAGAAATTAATCATCTTCATTGCTAACCTACTTATTTCTTCAGATTTATCTGTCCTTGCAGCTTGAAACTATTGATTCTCATGGCAATTTATTCTACTACATTAAAAAATCTTTATTTTCCTCTTGTGTATTAAGCATTTTTTTACTGTAACCATGTTACCTCTCAGTATCCATTTTGATAAATTGAGTAGAACAAGCTCTGCAGGTGTCTTGGAGAAGCAAATTCTACAGCCAAGGAATATTTTTGTCGCCTTTTATAACACACTCATGAAATTACTAGCACGGCTTTGAAGCAAATGTGACTTACATGATCACAGTGTATGTCCAACTCCTTCCCATTCTTTTTTTTTTGTATCTTACTAAATTTGTGACCAGATTAAGTCCAAACTGTCAGAGAAGTAACAGCCTCAGAGTCATTACAGTTTGCATATTTCAATTTTTGGGTAGTTGCTGCCTTGGCAGGAGATGACATACGTCTGTGCTGCTGTGAAAGGAAAGGCAGCTTGAGCTCAGCCAACCGCCCAGCCAGCCTGTGTCCCTGGGCTGCTCAGCCAGCATTGCCTACACTCTTTGTTCAAGGCAATAGTGAAGAAACAGCAGTAAACATGTTAGGAGCAGGACTGGCCCATTGCATAAGCGGCAGAGGAGTAAATAAACAAAGGACGCAATTTCATAGGAAACCAACTCTCCTAAATTGTTTCATGAGCTGAAGAACCAGTCCTAAACTTCAGGCATTACTACTGGAGGGAGTGTTCCCCACTCAGAAGAAGCTTTCCTATAAATCAGATGGAGGTCTCATAAAATTAGAGATGTCAACTACATCAATTACTATTTACAAGCTGAGAATATATTTGCTAATTTTGAATTTTTGCATCTTTATACATACGAGTTTGAGCTTTGTTGATACCAGTGAACACATGATTATTTGGCCAGAAATGTGGTCTGCATTATAGAACGCTCTACAGTGCTACAAATAGAAGTCATGCAGGCTCTGGCATTCAAGACATTTCTCTGTCCTGATATGTATCTGCCATAACACAAATGGAATAAAATACTCCAACTGGCTTGTGCAGTCATCCACCTCTGGTAACTAATATATTTTATGATCACTTTTACTATCCCTACCATGTTATGAATTATTATCCCGCCTGTTGCCTTAAACAGTTAATAACACAAATTCCAATATCCTGCCCCATCATACTGATAACCCACCAATTATATATCTAAATGTATAGACTCATAAGGTAGGCTGTCATCTCTTGGAGGAAGCAATTATAGGACAACATGTGTCAACTGGAAGATTAAGGACCCCATACTAGTTCAAAGAGTTGAGTTTCAATTCTCATGATCTGTCACGTAAGTGACTTTGGGGTAAATGGCCACCTGAGATCAGGATGATTTACATGGAAATATTAATGATGGTACAGTTCAGTGTGTAGAGGTCAGGTGTGTATGGTGGGTGATCAGTATTCATGGAGCTTATGGTAGGAACATCAGGTATCTGGGAATGGGCTAAAAAAGAAAGCATGTAAAAATTATTTTCTTGTAAGTCTAGAAAGTTTACAGGCCTCTTAAATATATTTCTTTTATGCTTTCATTTTCCAAAGACAAAATCTTTTAAGAAGCATGTGATGATGTGACATCAAACTTTTACTTTCAGAGGCCTTGGCTAATTCAAAGATCATTAATAACTTTCTGAGTCATTAAGGAAATGCATGCTTGATATCGTGTGAAAACAAGATGAGCCATGTTTCCTGCCACAGGGAAAGCGTGCTTGGTGGGTTTTATCTAACATTCTATTGCATATGTATGTATTTATATATGTAAAAATCATATAAATACAAGTATGAATGTATAATATATACATAAAGCATATATGATACTAAGATAATATATAATACATTATATATTTCACATATGTATACGGCATCAGATTTCTTGTACAGAGGCATTTTTATTTAGCATTTGAAACATTCTGGATTTGTTGTGTCTGAATGGAACAGTTGCAAGAAGGTAGCCAGAGTTGGCATATTATGTGACGTGAGCTAAAACTCTGAAATATGCAACAGTATAAAATAGTGGGGAAAGAATTACTATAAGTATAGATAAGGGAAACTAGGTGGAAATGAATGGATTTATTTCTTCTATGGAACAGTTCCTCAGCTGAGGTAAATTTGCACCATTCCATCACCATTAGAGAGCCAGTACTGATTTGCCTACTGAGGATACTGCAGAACACAGGAATGTGAATCTGTGGGTCTGTGAACTGGCCACAGTGAGTGTGTACTATTTCAGGGAGAGCCACTTGGAGTGGCTCAAAACAGAGCTGGGGATGAGCTAAGGGTTTGGTGGTGTGGACAAGCAGAAGCCCATTTCTGGGCTCATCCTCTTTTATTTCAGCAGTGATGTGCCCCATAGGGAGCTATGTGAGGAAAACTGGATCTATGTTCACTTTTGCCCTCAAAACTGTAAGTGATAGAAAATCTGTTATATATTAAATAACTACTGGTTTGTTAGCGTCACTGAACTTTAAAATTCAAGGCTGAATTTATTGGATTTTATCTTCCAATTGCTGTCTCTCATTAATCATTATTTTTTGTTAAATCTCTTCCTCACTGTAAATTTATGTAGGCTTTAATAAGATAATTTCTTAACCTCTTGAATAAACTTAATAGATTAATGTTCTCCAGTCTCCACCCAGCAGCTGTATTTTCCTGCTTTAAACATTTTTCCCTAAGCCCTTGCATATATATTCAACCTGTTTTTTGATGTGTGGATTCCGTCAAAGAGCATGGTGTTCTAGCAATGAGCTCACTGATGACGTATACAGAGGAAGTACCATCTCTGTGCCATTCAGTATTATTTCTCTGTCTCTTCATCCAAAATCTTTTTCTGCTTTTAAACATGAGCTACTGTGTTCAATTAGCCGTCTTACAGAGCCCCAAGGCAGGTCCCCATTGCAGAGGACTCATCTCCATTATTTTTTCCCAGCTAGCCAAGCTTTTGTTTTGAAAACACGTTTTGCTTGACTGGGCATGGTGTACAGGGTGGACTAATTGCTTTGACTGCTCTTCTAACCCTCCTTATGCCTGCATATTTTATCAGCAATTTTGAACTTCTTTTCAGATGACTAATGAAAATCAGGATTCTGTAGTTGCAGCTTCACCACTATCTTTTCTAAGATCTGTGAATCAAACAGCCCTTATTCAACTTAACATGCTCCAGTGATGGCTCATAGGATTGTGGTTTTCCTACAGTTAGTATAGAATGGACCAAATGTAATTTGAAGTCACATGCTGGGAAGCATAAGAGTATGAAATCTTTCTACTTGCTTTCCTAGTGTGTCTTGGGTAGTCTCAGAGAACAAAACTGGATTTGTTTGATGCAGCAATTTTTTTTTAAATCATGGTAGTGGCTGTTGGTCTGTAACCATTGCACAGCACAACTGTGTAGTAAACCCTCTAGTTAGCATGCTTCTCATTCTTGCTCCACACTACATACTACATACAATGCAAATCTAAATGGTGAGAGCTAGCTGCATGATTTGGGTGATCAGTCGTAAGGAACTTGATACAAGATGTTTTCCTTTTGTATGCTTAAAAGTAAGCTCTTCACAACTGTTCTCTATGTTAACACAAAAAAGCCTGCACCAAAGCCTTCCTTGATTACAGCCTTTCTTTTAAGTGTCAGTCTCAAATGCAGAAAGCTTTATTTCACTCCATGTTCTCTGGAAAGGGCAACTCTACTAAGGCATCTTCACATGTCACTCATTGATTAGATGCTTCTTTGGATATATGTTAAAAGAACGAACTGATTTTACCCATCCTTTTAATTTACACAGATCACAGAGCCATAAGCCATGAAACCAGCACAAAACCTACTACTAAACTGTCTGCAATTTATTATGCAGTTACTCAGTTTAAAAGCTTAGTCCCTTAATTCATTATTTTCTTAAAAAAAGCAGAGGCCTTTAAAAGTAGTTCATTAGCATTATTCTCTAATCTTCTTCCTCTCTGATTCAGCAGAATTGCTGCTGTTTGTCTGTTTCAGTGGCTCTCAATGAGACTCCAAGTTGGATATGTGCCAAACACCATGATATTGAATCACTTTCATTTTTCTAATTAAGGATTTACCAAGGCTTTTATTGTCATGATGCATTTTTGCTTACTATCATGGCTTTCACTTCTTTCTTCAAGAGGGAACAAGACAGATAAGATTTTTGTCCTAAGTTTTGTTAAACTTACTATGCTTTCTATTGCAGTAGCAAAGCAAGAGAACAGCATACTATACTAATCTGCCTGAAAGAGTATTGAAGGATTGACATGATCAGAACAGAATTCACATGGCAGGATCCTCTCAACACTATCTTTAAATAATAACACTGCTCCCAGTGCTCTGGAGTAATTGTCTCTCTGTCTGCCTTTGATAGCTTCAACTGAGAAGCATGTGTTGTCTCCTAGGTTGCTACGTGCCTCACAAGTCTAGAATTCAGAATTAAGTCAGAGCCAAAAAAAAGAGATAGCTTTGAAACCACTTTGCATTTGAGTTACTTGTCTGCAATCTGAAGTGCCTTGTCTCAGCATAGAGGTGTACAGAGATTAAAAAGAGTTGCTCACTAAGCTCCTTCCTGCTGTAAAGTCCTTTAAAGGCTTCAGAAAAACAACTGTGGTGTGGAGAAGAGCACTCAGCTCTCCTTCCACAAAAAGGTCTTCCCCAACACACACATGCAGAGGGAGCTGGAAGGACTTTGCCATGAACTGCTCATTCTGAGTATCCCAATGGTCTATGTGGGAGTGCATAGCAATGTGATGCTGTCTTGGGAGTGTGTTTTGACTGGCACCATAGGGCTGAGATCTGGAGCTCAGGACCCATATCCAGTTAGTGGTGGTGAATAGATGTATGCTTTGTGTGCAAACAGCTATTCTCTCTCAGATTTGTGGTGTGAAATATCTGTCTCATGGGTAGCTGGTAGGAAAAGCATTTGTAGCCATTTAAATGTGGGATGAAGCCATGGCTGAAACTGACTTCATTCTTCTTGGGCGATGAAGACAGATGAAAGGTGTCATTGGCAGTTTATCTGTAAGAAGGCTGTTGTAGCAATTAGCTTCTAACTTTAATTTCACAGTTTCTACTCATTATTTCTGATAAATGAAGGGTGCTTAGGATCAGGAGCACCTTTTGAATTTGAAGGGCTTTATCCATGACACTTCTGCATGCAAACACATGTTGAAATTACTGGTGCAGTGTTCGCTTCATATCACCACCATTCTGCCATCTGTTAAATTGCTTCAGCTTGGTGCTCTCAGGTCACATTCCAGTGATCATGACATTCATAACCTACCTGTGGCCGTAGGCAAGCCAAGTAAATTCACTCTCCTCCTTCACCACCTTTTTGCTTTTTCTCCAGTTCTTTGCATGACAAGATGAAATGTGTGCCACTGGGCTGGAACAAAAGAGAAAGACACTTGCAACTTCCTTAATATGATGAGATGATGAGGTGAAGGGAAAAAATGTTCTGAGTTGATCAGATGTCCAGGCGTCTTCAAAAACATTGCTCAGGTTGTGCTGAAAAGTTCCACAAAACTGAAAAATAATAATAACCCTGAACACATCCATCAACGCTCCAAATATTCCTCTGATTAAACTGCTTGGAATTTTACTTGGCAATGATAAAGAATGACATTTGAGAAAGGTCATAAGAACCATTTTCAAATTCACTCATCTGGAATAGACACATATTTAGATTGCTCAGTTGTAGTGTATTGATCACTCAATAAAAGTGATTTCAGAGCTCTTCATTTCTAGTAAAAATGCAGGAGGATGGCTGTAGGTCATAGACTCAAACGTGTCTGCACTTTCCCATGTGCTTACAGCAGAGCCAGAAAAGGAATGCCCTCAAGGTAAGGTAGGTGCATCTTGTGGGCTACTCCAACATCCCCTGTGTCATCCCCTGTGAAGGAACTCAAACTGGTCCTTCTGTGCAAATGAGGCAGCTTCTTGCCATTAACCATGGGATATTAGTGTGCACATACATTTCCGTAGAAGAACCAATGCATTGGATCATCACCCCAGCTTGCCTCATGGTAACTGTTCTTGCCTGTATTGTACATTTGGACCCTGCAACGAGTTACTATTTTAGGCTGAGGCAAACAATCTTCCTAAGCTCATAAGCCACATACTAAAATCTTCAGCTGTCAAACAGCTACAAGGCATGCACCCTGTGGTCCAGGATGCCAAGAGGAGGGAGAGTTCACGGAGTAATTCGCAGGCAGGATGAGCCAATGGCTCCCTGCTGGCTCCATGGCTCCATGTGGGGTGTGACTGCGCTGTGTTGACAGCCGAATGTATAGTAATTTAGTGCTATTAGCAGTGACTGACCTTACTTACTCCATCAGGATTGAATTAACTGTTATTTTTTTGAGTGTCTGTCTACAGCTGAAGAACCTCTGCTTGGCAACACCTGTAGTCTAAAGGGGGTTCCTCCTGCTTTTTAAAAAACAACCAAAATGAGCAAACAAGCTCAATCGATTTGCTTTCCAGCCATCTCAAACTCCTTTTTACAGTCCAGCTCTATCGAGCTCATTGATATTCTGCCTTTGATGTGCAAAGAATAAATCCCAGCTTCCTCAGAGAGGCCTGAGCGTTAAGGCTTCTTTATCCTATGTGAGAAGCTGTTCCTTAGAATTGGTGATGCACTTGCGCTACTGAAGTTACTACTTGGCTATCAGAATAACTGGCTGCAGACATATCAGTGGAAAATTCTGTTTCCTATTCTCTCTCTTCAGTGATAACTGAAGCACTGGAGCCTAAGAATGGAGGAGCCGAGTTGCAGGACTACAGCCTGAGACAATTCACACAGTGTTTTAAGTCCCCTTACTCAGCACTAGTAGGATTCCTGCCAAACCCTATTACTCCCACCCAAAGCTGAATTAACTTGCCTCTGTAGCAGTAATGTTTTTCCCCTATTTCAATACACACTAAGGGAAAACAAATTTACCAAGTAAACCTCTATACTTTTCTGCCTCCCAAGTTTCATGATTGACCATCTATAGCTGGGTACTGAAGTATGCATTTCAAGCCACTTGCCAAATATTTTAAAATACATCTGATTTTGAACTGAATGTTTATTGTCAATGGCTATCTAGATATTAAATGTCATAGAGTGTATTTAACCTTTTAGAAAAGTTTAACCACTCCTATAAAAAAGCAAAAAAGGCTGTCACATGCTCTTGGGTGCATTTTAGTTCCCAGTCTCCTGACTTTCCTTGAGGCAGAAAATTCCCTCATTGAGGTGAATGAATGAAGAACATGGTGGAGAAATTGAGGTCCAAATTAAAACACTGGCATTAATCAGAGTAGCAGAGATAGTGGGCAGCAAAGGGACTTGTTAGCCACTTCTCCGTATTTGAACTGTAGGACAGAGCTAAAATTACCAAAAATCATGCCACTGTGCACACATCTGCTTTGCACATGAAGTTCAGCTTGCTGGCAGGAGCTGTCCTGGCAGAAAATTCCCTGCTTTAAAATCATCGGCAGGCAATCTTAGTGTGTACAGGGGAGCATCATAGAGAAACCTTATTCCTTGCATCATGCTTGAACTGGCAATTCCCGATTGTCATGGGTTCAGCAGCAGCAGTCATTTTTCTTTAAGCAGTAGCTGGTGTAGCACTGTGTTTTGGATTTTTAGC
>JASSUY010045750.1:41399-55772 GCA_032466535.1 Forpus xanthops
AACTGTTCTTATCTCAACCTGTGGGAGTTGCATTCTTTTGATTCTCCTTCCCATCTCCCTGGGACTGGGGAAGAAAGGGGGTGGAGTGAGCAGAACTGTTTGAGGGGCCTCAAACCACGACACAGATCAAATCAGAAACAGAAAAAAGGAAATGGTTAAAATCTTTCACTGACCATGAAGTTAAATGGAGCTACATGTAGTGGGCTCATTTATGTAAGGAACAATGAAGGGAGAAAAAGGAAAGAAAACAATTTAAGAAAGGAATCTCTGCTTAATCTCTCTATATGTTTCTCAGTATTTTTTCCCACTTCTCACTCACTTTGCCTTCCTAAAATGGAATGACTTTTCTAATTGTTTTGAAAGCAAAACAGCAAAAGTTAAAGTCTTTTAATCTGGATTCTGCATCAGTTTACAATGCCAGGATTCTAACCACAGCTGTTCTCTGGGTTCTTAGAGTAGATGGCACAAAAATGCCAACAGAAATTGGTATTGCTACAACATTTTAGTTTTGTGTATCATCTTTCTGCTGAAGTATTGCAGGTTTTCTCAGCAGTAGTTTTGCCCATTGATTTTATGGGAAGGATTTACAACCAAGCAGTGAATATAGGTGATTTCCATTGTGAAAGCTCATAATGTAAAAGTGCCAGCTGCAATACAGCTCTGGACTCTTTCTCTAGTTTTAAGACAATCTGAAACCCTAGAAATGAACAACACTGACTTTTGTCCTATTAAAAATCTAAGGCATATCTCCCCTCACAAAGTAAACTTGACCCTGGCTATGAAATTCTCTCACACATTAAGATACCAGCTTTTTGTATCCCACCGACATGGCAGGTTTCTGACTGATGTTTGGTTTAGACATATACACAAAGTGCCTGTGGCACCCACTGTGCCTAAACAAAGAAGCCTGGGGAAGGTCTCACTAGATCTATTGTCTTACACTGACATCGGCCTTTCCATTACAAAGCCCTTTAAGACCAAAAGTAATCAATAATGATGAATGTGGTTTCTTCCCTGTGTGCATGAGACAGATGGAGAGCTACTGCAGATAATAGCCTGCAGGCAAGGGCCCTGTCATGGTTGTTTGAAACCCCCCAAAAAAACTTTGCATAAAAAAAGGTACAAAATTTTGTAGGTTCTTTTTTTTTCCCCCATATTTGCCTGTTTTATCAGATTCCTTCAATGGGCAGTAACTGCATTGCCTGCTTGCGTGACGATTAGGGCTGTCGCTGAGCAGCACCCATCTCTCAGAGAAATGGCAGGCAGTTTTTCCACGATTCCCTCTCTGCATTCCCCTTCCTTTCGAAACTCCCATTTCCCAAGCTCTCTTTACCCCTTTCTCATCTTTCTCCTCTCTTGCTTATGCTTCCCAGCATGCTCGTTTGCAGAAGCATTATATAACTGAAAATAAATGTCTCCGTTGATCTTGGAAAGAAACTGTTTATGGATTGTACTGCATTTTAAACCCCCTTACACATAGCTGTGTTCTATTAGATGTTGTGAGCCGTTGCAGCATATACCTTATCCTATCCCTGCCTGCTCACATTTGTTCCACCCACAGCACATCTCTCCTTTGGCAGGGGTATACATACAAGTTCTCTGATAAATGCAAAAAAGAAGGGAAATCAAAGCTGACTGAAATGATCAGGGCTGGCATTTTTCAGCCACCTTAGAGTACTTTTATGATGCCACTAGAGGCACAGCTGGGTAGTTGGGAAGGATGATTATGAGTTATTAGTAGTACCAGTAAAAGGCCTTATGGTAGCACCCACCTAAGAAAATTATTTTAGTAAAGCTAATACCAATGAGATATAAGGGCCACAAACAGGAACACCAACAGGAAATTTTGCTGTGGGATTTGGCTCTCAGTTCCAATGGGATGAGGGAGGAAATTTCTTGTTTAATTGTTAATAACAGAAAACTCAGTGTAAGCATATTAGTAGGTTTTTATTACAACAGATTAGTAATGAGTCAGAAACTGTCCTAATAATATTTTACGTAGAGTTCAACAGATTGTGCAGTACTGGATATAGAAGGAGAAATATTACATGAAGATCACAAGATGTTTTTGTGTTTCAATTAACGTATAATGGGACTACTGGATCTTAAGGTGTGGCTTTGTTTCTGAACATATGATCCTCTTCCTGTCAGCAGGCAATCCAGCATGTATTGTTCCAGTAATCACTTAAAAGGACATGTAGTAATGCCGGTACATTTTGCTTTACTTTGCTGGACAAAAGCACATGCTGCCAGTCATCTGTATCATATTTGCTAAATTATTGACCAATGTTACTGCCTTTGTGTATTGGGAAGGTGTGGGAAGGTGAGATGACACAACCTATTGGAGACAAAGCCTATGGCATCCAGGGAATGCTTTGTTATCCCCGAGCATGGTTTCCAAACTGCCCCTTCTTTTCTCAGTCACAGAGCTCCAGAACAGCAGGCATGTTCTGTCCACTTCAAGCCCCAGAACTCCCACAGCAGTGGAAAGGAAAGAGGAGAGCTGGC
The DNA here is from genome assembly GCA_032466535.1 of Forpus xanthops. Taxonomy (NCBI): domain Eukaryota; kingdom Metazoa; phylum Chordata; class Aves; order Psittaciformes; family Psittacidae; genus Forpus; species Forpus xanthops. The sequence goes on from JASSUY010045750.1 coordinate 43,908, forward strand.
ATTTTGAATAATTTATTCCAGTTTTTCTGCATGGGGGAGGTGAAGAAGCCAAAGGCTTCTGGAGTTGGTGGGGTTGCACTGTTGCAAATAGGGCACTGTTTAGTTCTGGGTCATGCTAACTCCTCTCTGTGGATGGCCTTTTGAAGAAAACTAAAAAGCATACCCAATGACAGATTGCTTCCTTTGCATTACTGAAGAAAGTGTTTATTCTAGGAAAATGCTAGAGGAGCAATTAGAAACTTCAGGGAATATACTAAGTGAAAATGTGGTTTTGGTTTACCCTGAAGTATAGAGAATTTACTAAATTGCTATATTTTACTTCTTGTGGTCATCAGTGACACAGTGACCCCATTGTGGTAATGCTTCTGTGCTGTGCTCTGAAAAATCCAATAACCCTTGCAGCTGCCCTGGGATGCTTCTCACTGCTGCCTACCCGAGTCCCAGCACTGTGCTGTGTCCCTTGGAGACCAGACTTCTATGGAAAGTCCTCTGCTTCTTGCTGCTGCTGGGCTGCATCTACCATGCTGGCTACAAGGACAGCAAACATGTCGTGACTTGCTATTTGAAGGAAGAAGGATGTCAAGAAGAAGGTGACCCTAAAAGTCCTTCCTGTGGTTTATTTGCAGCAATTCTGTGTTTATGATGTGCCTAAAAATAAAGGTCTTAATCCAAATCTGTTTGGCAAACCAGTTATCAGCTCTAGCCCAAGAAGTTTTATTTATGTACCTAAACTCTACTGATTGGAAAAGATGAAGTAAGTAGGAAAGAACATGATGGACAAATGAAAATGAGTCAATGCAAACTTTACTTTTAAAATAGCTCTTACTTCATTATTTTGTGTTTTATCCTAAAGCCATGCCTAGTCCCTGAGCACAGATATGTTTGGATATTCTTCCTTCATGCTTTGTATGCCAAATTAAGTATTTGCCCTGAGCTCTTGCATCTGAATGGGGTCCCCAGGCACTCGGTGGGCATCAATCAACCCTGAGATCTCACAGCAAACTCACTGTTGAGGCCAATAAACTGTTTGTTGCTATCATTTCTTACTCAAGAGTTCATTTGCTGGATTATGAGACATTGTGGTCATACTAAAGCTTTGCCATTTGTCTGTGTGTGTGTAAGGGCACACATGTGTATGCGCTACAGTATGCAATAGTGGTGAGGCTGGGGGATGTTACTGTAGTCTTGCAGTATCCAGACTCTCCTAAACACATCCCTGTTGTATCTGTCTATCTAGCTCAAACCATCTGCTGCTCCGAAGCCACTGATGTCTTTCTTTCAAGAATATTCAGGAGTGTTTCTTAAGAGAAATGAAGGAAATCTTGAGAAACCTCTATCCTTCCCTTATTTGTCTGGTATGACCTCTAGTATAGCCCCAGCCTTTTTCATTGTTGTCCACTATGTTTAAACATAATTAAAACAAGAAAAATAAACTACCTCTCCTTATCTCTACTATCATTTAAAATTTCCTTTGATCCCTTAAAGACTTGTACATGATTCTAAAAGAGAAGACAACAACTTTCAAAGATGAATCCTAAAAAAAGACACATGGTAAGAATAACCTATTCTCCCTTAGATCCTTCCCCATTTTTTTTTCCTGACCTCTGTCCAAATCTCAAAAATTATATGTTTTGAAGGTAACAAGACTTGTGTATACTGAATTAGCCAATTCTGGATAAAGCAGCAAGCTGAGTCCCAGCATTGTGGCCTGCGCCTGGGTCTCCCTTCCTTCCTATAGTCTGAGATTTACAGCTCAGCCTTGCAGCATGGATAGAGAGGCAATAATTTGTATGGAAAGGTAATTGGTCTCTCTTGCAGATCACTGGTTTCATGTTTCTCATAAGATACCCATCACCAACCAGCTGTCAGTTTCCATCTTCAGATAGTTTTAGTGCAATATGTATCTCCCTCCTCTGCCAAAAATATTGCAGTGGCTTTCTCGTGACATGGCTACAGCCTGGGTATCATTAGCAAGATCCACACCTGAAAGGGGAGTCTGTAGTTTTCTGATAAAGCACAGGTGAGAAAATACTGCTGTGGCCAAAGCTGCCACTAAAAGCATCTGTTACTATAAAAGGCAATAAAAATCTGTAAACTATAAACAGAGAGCAGATTCATGGTCTTGGTTGGCTGGTCAGTGCAAGCCCTGCCAGCTCCAAGCTCTTTTTCAAGCCTGTCGGCAGTGGCTCTGTCTGGTGTGAGCTGAGCTTTGGAATTCTCGTGCTTTCTCAATCTCATCCTGCTGAGTCACAGGAGCTAGAAACATATAAAGGGCCACCATGTGTCAACCCCATGAGAAACACTGAACACAGGGATGGGCCATACCAAGCGTTACTTGTAGAAAAGATGGGCATTGTGCCAATGAGCAATTTCCTGATGGATTACACTCAGAAATTGTGTGAATATGTTGTGTTTTGTCTGTATTACATGCCAGAGACCAGGCAGACCTATGCTGGATGCAAAAAATGTGGTCCAAACCATTTCTGTTGCATCATTCAGTCAAATATCCTTACTTAATTAAATCACAAGTGATCGACTGGAGCACCTCCCATATGAAGAGAAGCTGAGGAAGTTGGGGCTGTTCAGCCTGGAGAAGAGAAGACTGTGTGGGGACCTCAGAGCAGCCTTCCAGTATCTGAAGGGGGTCTATAAGGATGCTGAGGAAGGAGTCTTCATTAGGGACTGTAGTGATAGGGCAAGGGATAATGGGTTAAAACTTTAACAGGGGATGTTTAGATTGGACATAAGGAGGAAGTTCTTTACTGTGAGGGTGGTGAGGCACTGGAATGGGTTGCCCAAGGAAGTTGTGAGTGCTCCATCCTTGGCAGTGTTCAAGGTCAGATTGGACAGAGCCTTGGGTGACAATGTTTAGAGTGAGGTGTCCCTGCCCATGGCAATGGGTTGGACCTTGATTATCTTAAGGTCCTTTCCATCCCTAACTATTCTATAATTCTATTGTATTGACTTCCAATGATAGATGCAGCAGTTGAAACTTAAGAGGTGGAGCCTACGATTCCTCAAGGATTTGGCTCCCTGAAAAATCAGTGGTGACAAGAAGGAAAAATGTGAAATTAAAGTTCTTGGTCTGGCTCCACTTCTTCCTAGGTGGCTCACTATTCACAGGATTCAAGGGCTACATCTATACTCATGGACTAAACACTCCTGGGACTATTCTTAGCATCTGGCAGTGGCTAAGATGGCTTATACCCTCCCTTCCCCCTGGGGCATGGTTTCTGGGCTCTGCTAACTCCAAACACATCCACATGTTAGGATGTGCTAGGGCTTACCAGAAACTGTTCTAGTAAGTTAGCAATACAGATGATCAAATTTCAAGGACTAGGGACATACCTTGGCACTGTAATAGATATACAACAGTAGATACAGCCAAGCAGCCCACATTCTAGACAAAAAACTCTGTATTTTCAGCCCAGTGCAACCATTATCTGGTGTCTTGGACACCCTTGCTTTGGATTTCTACGGCAGGCTAGAAGCTGCCGCATCAACACACCACATAGTTAGATTTCTTGCCTGTGTTAGACATTCCCTGTTAGTAACTTACCCTCCATTTAATCTTTCTCTATTTCATCTCCTAGTTTTGACTGTAGCCAAATGCAATGCTTATGGTCCATGACGAGTTTAAATTATACTGCTAATACTGAAATTACAGTAAATAAGCTTTAAATCATGTTTCCAACTTGGATGCTACCTTTTCTTGCTATATCAACATCCAACCCATGAGGCTTTTCCTTTCTGTATCTGATCATCAAGTGAAAATGGTTTCCTTCTGCCTGATTTATGCAATCTGCTGTGATGGGCAGGAGAACGCAATTGTGTCAAAGCATGGAGCCCCTTCTTGAGTTGTTTTTACTGTACTGAAACTGCCACTGCTCCTGTACAATCAGTACCATGTGTCAGGAATTCTGTCTGTTTTAAATAACCTTTTACACCTAAATAATGCACAAGTAAGACCTAATAATAGCAGGAGCAAAAGCTGCTCTAAACCACTTATATGCACCATTCATAAGAGTAACAGAGCTCACTGTTCAGTTCTGCTCTTTACTGTGAAGATACATCTCAAAGGGTGTTTTTTACTTCTATCTAACAGTGCATGGAGAGATGTCCATGCTCATTGAGGACTTGTTCTGTTTGGTATATGCTCAATCTCATGTTTGTTAATGAACACCGTTGATGCTTCTTGTCTCTTACCCTCCATCTCTTGCCCTGCTGATGGTTACTCACAGGAAAATCCCACTAAACTCAGGGCCACAGTACAAACTGAGAGCTGCCAACCTGGCTGTATTGATGGATTTTGAGTGTGGGAGAAATCCCTGCCACTGTCTTTTATTTTCTGTTACACTGGTAGATTAATTCTCTAATGTATCTGTAAATGGTGTGTGATTTGCTATTCATTTATTATCCACAACTCTCTAACATGTTTATATGAAGCCCACAAATATTCTTGAATGTGGATTCAAAATGCTTAAATGTAGCATTACCTAAATGAGCATCGTTACCAAATGCTAGGAGGATTTTAAGATTGTTTGTTTATTTATTCAATTATTTTCCCTTTATATGATTGAATTTTCTTTTGTGGTTATTTAAAAATGAGGTTTCCATTAGTCCAGTCATTTTATTTGCTGGGGTTGCAGCAGGAGTGCCCCATTGATCTGTGAAGGCAGAGCAGTATTTTCTACCCTGGCAGCTGTAAATGAATTAGTTAACCTCATGCAACTTTCCCTTCAATCACTGAATTTCAAGATTACTCTCTGGTGTTATCTGGAAATCAAAGATATCTGTTTATGATTCTTCACTTGTGCATGCAACCTGTGAACCATTTTAAACTTCTGGGTATTTCTTTATGAATGTCACTGGCAGAGTTGGACTTCAACCCTACAGAACAGCTTCCCTTGGAAGGCAGAAGTTGTGAGGCATTTTCTGCATCTGTTTCTCACCTGCCAGCATCTACTTGATAAACTTTGGGAGTAAAAATAGTCTTTCAGTTTAACTGTGTGTTGTGTACCACTGAGCTAGCTATGCTACTGCATACTTAGAGTGGCAAATTGCTGTGCAAGATAGTGGAGCTGGAGTATCTTCTGCTTTTGTGTTGTTATTCTGAGGGTGCAAAACCTTCATGAGTTACACTCACCTCATCTCTTCGTGCCAAAGAAGCCATTCATCACCTTACCTTCAGCACTATGTTGCTGAGGAGGTTAAGTGATGTCCCTCCACTATCCTGCCATAAGACAGAGCTTGTTTTCTTAGGTAGCTTCACTGAGCAAGTGCTTGAACACCAAAGTGCTATAAAAACTGGTGCAACTGTCACCTCTGTTGATGGTCTTGGCACAGAGGCCAAGGTCTGAAAAGGTCTGGAAGATAGAGTTCCAGAGAAACGATGAGTATTAAGGATTAGTTACATAGGGTATGTGGCCAGATTGGAGCTGAAGGGTCCATTTTTTACTTGACACTTTTGTGTCATTTGCTGTTTTCATCATTTTTCTAGTTCTGGGGAAGTCACTATTTTGCTCTACACTGTACTAGAAGTCAGGCAGGGACAAACCTGGGTCAGGAGAGAGGTTGTCAGGGCCTTACCCACCTCACTGCATCCAAGCTGGTGTGTTGTCCCTTCTCATGGAATATGAGACAATTGCTGTGCTAGGCTGCAGGGTCCCTCCCCATTGGCAGCAGGGTTGGATTCATCCCATGTGCTTCCAGTTTGGCAGAGTGAATCCAATTCTTTCCACACCTTACTATTTGTGATGCTTAAGCAATTTTTGCAAATCACCTGTGGTGAAGAAGCAACGCTGTTTGTTTCCAAGAAAGCAAAGCTGATGAGCTTTCTTTGCAGCACAATGTATTATCTATTGGAGTCTTGAAGAGAAGAACAGTATGAATTGCATGGTCAGGGACTTAACAATTCTTAGAAATGAATCATTGCTTTCAGAGTTTCTATGGGAACGGTGAAATAAATGAATATTTAGGCTATTTTCAAATTAATTCTATCAGAAGATCCAAAGGTTGTGCAATGGCTGGAAGCATACAAAGACATTAATCATTATATTATTTACATTTTGCTAGTTACTGTTACTGGGTGTTTTTTTAAAGTATGTTTTATAAAACTTAGTCACAAAGCATTTAAACTCAACAGAAGACAAACAGGACATTTGGCTGTAAGTTCAGAACAATGAACTCATGAGGTTTATTTTTATATACAAGCTTGACTTGGATGAGTGCCATGTAAGAGAAAAAAAACAGTTACCGCTTAATGCCCTTTTTTTATCTCTTGAAGTGATGAGGGCATCTGGATCCCATTTTAAATTGCAAAGTAGGCTTTTTAGCTTTTTAAAGCAATTTGCATAGCTTGAAGTAATTAATGCTTTGGTTTATGAGTAGGCAGTAAAAAACAACATGACCCCAAGCATGAGAGTGGTGACAGGGAATTGCATGAATTTTGGTATTTCCTCACTTTTGAGAGCTTGAATTGGCTATCTGATGTAGGAATACACAGTGGAGGAGACCCCTATGATAAGCCATGCATGTTTCCCAGCGTCACAAATAAATGATCAAAGAACCCAAATACACAGACAAATGTTCTGTTACTTTGAGCAAAGCCAACAACTTCAGCCAGATGCATCTGTCCCTCATGAGTTAACAGCTGTTTGCTGCAGTCCCTGAAGCACGTGCTAGATTCTGACACCAGAGGCCTAATTTCTGTGATCTGCAGTACTTCTGCTGATATTGGGCTGATTTTCCTCAGCTCCAGCTGGCTTGACCAGCATCGGCCAATGCTCAACCAATTTCCCCTCAGGTTTTGAAGTGACGGCTTTCTCTCCTTATAGGAACTCAAGTCTCTGCAAGCAACCCTCTGGTTCTGTTCAAGAATGACACTTTAACAGCCCAAATAAAAGGTGGTGTCTTATGGCTGAGCTACTGTTGAAGCAGGTGCTGTAGGGAAACAGAAGCCCTCAGTTGTATGAAATAATGGAAACCAGGAAGGACAAGGCAAATCCAGTTTGCATGGAAATGAGGAAACCTGAGCTATACCTTCCCAAGCCCTAGTGTTAGATGCCTATTGCTAAAAGAGATGGCTTGGATTAGTCTTTGCCCAGGTTACACTATTTGGCAGCAGTGTGGTGAGGATGGCTGGGAGAGGCATTGCCTATATAGAGCCCAGAGCTGTACGCCAGTGAGGCGCTTCTGCAGAGTTGTTAAAGAGCTCAACTCTCAACTAAACATTGTGATTTCATATTACAGCTTGTTCTGCCAAACATATTCTGCTTTTCATTGTGCTACCCTTCAACCTTATGCAGCCTGCAGTTCTTCACAGACAGCTTGGCTACAATTAGGGTTTTTTTGAGAAGATGGCAAAATGCATACCGTTAATCCCAAGAACCGGGGAATGACTCTTGCTTGAAGAAAATGTTGCTGGATTCTTTTAAACTCAGGCAAAATAGACTGAGAAAGTTGGGGCTGTTCAGCCTGGAGAAGAGAAGGCTGCATGGAAACCTCATAGCAGTCTTCCAGTATCTGAAGGGGGCCTATAGGGACGCTGGGGTGGGAGTCTTCATTAGGGACTGTAGTAATAGGACAAGGGTTAATGGGTTCAAACTTAAACAGGGTAAGTTTAGATTGGATCTGAGGAAGAAATTGTTTACTGTGAGGTTGGTGAGGCACTGGTATGAGTTGCCCAGGGAAGTTGTGAATGCTTCATTCCAGGTGGTGTTCAAGGTCAGGTTGGACATAGCCTTGGGTGACATGGTTTAGAGTGAGGTGTCCCTGCCCATGGCAGGGGAGATGGAGCTAGATGATCTTAAGGTACTTTCCAACCTTAACTATTCTATGAGTCTGTGATTCTAAATAGTTAAAACAATTTACCTTTAATGCTCTGAAGCATTTTTCTTTGAGGCAGATACTTGCCTGGCACCTGCGAAGGATGAGCCAGTGCAATGACACATGGAACAGAGAAGCTGGAGAGTAGCTCTCCAGGAAAGCACTGAGGTGGTGGTAAGCAGCTAGCTGAATGTGAGCCTGCAGTGTGATTAGCAGTATGGCTCATCAAGGGATGGGATTGTCACTCTCTGCGTGGCACTTCTCAGACCACATCTAGACACTGCATCCAGTTTTGAGACCTGACAAAGGAAAGATGTGGACAAGAGGGAAGGAGCTCACGGGGGATGCCCAGGGTGGTGGGGCTGGAGCACATGGCCGATGAGGAGAGAATGGGGCAGCTGGAAGTAGGGCAGCCTGGAGAAAGGATGGCTTTGGGACACCTAACAGCCCCCAGCACCAGTGAGGGATCTTGGAGGACACAGACCTGGGCTTCTCAGAGCTGTGCAAGGTAGAAGGGCAAGAAGCAATAAGCACAAGCTGATTTTAGAAATTTCAGGCTGTGTATAGGGAGAAACTTTCCCCTTGAAACAGCAGAGTAGATCACCCCTAGCTGTCTCTGCCTTTGGAGGGTTTCAAGTTCCCACTGGTGGAAGCCCTGAGCAACCTGGTCTGTCCTCAGAGCTGGCACTGCTTTGGGCAGGAAGGTGGGTTGGGTCCCTCAAAGCCTCACGGAGCTATCATTTTCTTACCTTAATCAACTGAAAATAAGATCCTGCTCTGAATACACTCAACAAGTGGTAGTTCTGCTGATGCTGCCTACAGCAGCTGTGCTGAGCCTGAGGTCTGACCATTCTCATTACAGATATGATGGACAGCATCCAACCAGCAAATGATGGGCCATCTTATTCTTACTTCTATGCTTTTTAAAGGCATTTGAGAAGCTTGTGAGGTCTGGATGAATCCTTCAAATAGAAACCTAACCACACAGATTTCTCTATGTATATAAAACCCACATACAGTCTTAAACAACTGTGCTCAGCTCAACACAATGTCACATTTTACTATATGCTATGTGATACAGATTTGATTTGTAAACTGAGAAATACTACACAGGCCCTTGCCAGGGCTGAGCAATCCAAGAAATATTAAGTTTAAAGTCGATTCAGATCTGAACTCTGGAGCTGTATCTGCAGTCTTGCATACCATCAAGCTTTTCTTAGTATCTATCACTGTTACTGTTTGTTTTGACAGCTACATTATTTGTGAGGTAATGGAACATTATAGAACAAAGCAGAGCAGTTTAAAGTATCAAAATTCCCTTATTGTGAGTACTTTTGTCTTAGGTTTCATTATTTTTTAAATCATCCAGATTGCACATTAGTACACTATAGACATGATAAATCTCTATATTAATCTTTGTGACCTGTGTTTGCCCTGGCTCATGTGATCTCAGTATTTCTATGGTAAGAAATAACAGAAGACTCAATGCTTTCAAGAAAATTTAAGACTTTTACTGTGTTTATAAAACTTATTAGGGGGTTGTTCTTGGTTACTTGATTAGATTTTCATTATCCATCTAAGGACTGTCACCAAAACATAACGTTACATGTAAGGGGATGTTTGTAACATTAAGTCTCCATGAGATGTTAACATTAGCAGTGATCATCCCTGTCTTCCATCAAGTGGAGGAAGTCATGGAAATGAAATAAGAAATTCTTATGGTAATGATTACTTTGGCTACATCTGCTGGGGCAAGCCGGAGCACCACTCAGGAAAGCTGCATCTGTGCTGGGGCTGGAAGGGGATGAGAAAAGCTCTGTGCCCAACAGGGAGGTGAAGGGCTGTGTCAGGACATCTTGCAAGCGACTGGGCTCAGCTTCACTGAAGCAAAAGCTGGTGCCACAAAGCAACATAGGGCACCAAGGGGAGATCTAGAGGGAAAAGAGATAGCTATAGCATCAGTATAAGAACAGCAGCAGTTTTTGGAACTGTTCTTCACATTAGCCCATGATGTCAAGGCATGTACTGGTTAATTATTCTGATTCTTACTCATAGAATCTTTGAATAGTTCAGGTTGGAAGGGACCTTCAAAGGTCATCTAGTCCAACTCCTCTGCAATGAGCAGAGACATCTTCAACTGGATCAGGCTGCTCAGAACCACATCCAGCTTGGCCTTGAATGTCTCCAGAAATGGTGCATCCACAACTTCTCTGAGCAACTTGTTGCAGTATTTTACCACTCTCATTTTAATGAAGATTTTCCTCACATCCAGCCTGAATCTTCCCTCTTTTAGTTTAAAACCATTACCCCTCATACTGCTTTCTTGTTTCGTTATGATTATTTTTCCTTTATGGTTCCATTCAGTTTGATACTAAATAAAGACAAGCAGCAACCAGAAAGCAGTAACCAAAGGTTAAGTAACCAAAAGCAGTAAAGATAGGCAGGAAACTTCAAGGCCTGGGCTCTCTGCATGTCCTCCCAGGGTAGACCCTTAACCTTTCTCCTCTTACAATCAGCACTGTCCAAAAAAAGCTAATGAAGGTTTCCATTGTCTCCCTTTTTGGGTGTAATGGCTAATTAGGAACAATCTGTGTGTGTGAGCACCCTGTGGCCCCTGCCTAGCCCCAAGAGGAGATACAATGGCAACAACTGGGACATCCAGCTAGGGCTGCAGAAGCAGAGCAAGCACTGGCAAGAGAGGTTAGTGCTGGGAGTTACAAGGGGAACCAGGCATTGAGTGGAAATCCCAAACTAGACCCCACAAAACTTGAGAACAACTCTTCATCCTCACTTGCTGTCACAGGAAATGAGTCTCTAACCATCTTTCCTAGCCAAAGCCACAAGAAAGCAAACCAGGTTTATTATGAACAGCTAGCTGCTTATCCCAGATAGCTGTTGCTTATCTGGGAGAGGATGCAGTAAATCATATTGATCTGAGGAAAGAAGGGCGATTATGCTCTCTGCTGTTGTTTAGATTTGGTAATAGATATGGCTAGATACCTGCAAGTGTCAATTTTAAAATCTCTGCCAAAGAGTGGGGAGGTGTATATAAGAGCCATTATGACAGATGTGAACACTCTTGGCTATTTCATGTCACTTGTCCATTTTTTTCCCCACTTCTGAGGTCTTGTTATCTTTAATAGAAGCCCTTATACATACTGCTTATGGTTTGATACTAATTTAAAAAATTACATTTTCTGCACATGAAAATGGTTGTGTGAAGTCAAAGAAGATGCATAACCCTCCTGATTAATGTATTTGTACAATTAATAATTTTGCCAGCTGCCTCTGGATATTAAGATTTAATAAGGCAGATGTCTTTTCTCTTTAACCTCCAGTGCCATAAGGACAGATTCTCATGAATTTCCTTGACTCTCTTGAACAAAATTAATTACTTTTTAAAAACTGTTGCCTAAGAGACCTATTTCTCTTTTTATCTGTGCTGCAGACATATTCCTAACCTGTTATTGATCCAAATGATTTCAGAATCTTTACTTGTTTGTCCTCAAAAACCCACTGCCTCTCTCAGACGGATTTGTAAGATGCAGTGGTTCAGAAGCCCTTATTTCTAACTTTCTAAACTGCCCTCAAATTTAAGAGCAGATGCTGGAAAACAGCAATCTTCATGGTAGTAATCAACATAGAATTATAGAATCATAGAATAGTTAGGGTTGGAAAGGACCTTAAGATAATCAAGGTCCAACTGACCTGCCATGGGCAGGAATACCTCACTCTAAACCATGTCACCCAAGGCTCTCTCCAGCCTGGCCTTGAACACCGCCAAGGCTGGGGCATTCACAACTTCCCTGGGCAACCCATTCCAGTGCCTCAACACCCTTACAGTAGAGAACGTTCTCCTTATGTCCAATCTAAACTTCCCCTGTTCAAGTTTTAACCACTTACCCCTTGTCCTATCACTACAGTCCCTAATGAAGGGTCCCTCCCCAGCATTCCTGTAGCTCCCCTTCAGATATTGGAAGGCTGCTATGAGGTCTCCACACAGCCTTCTCTTCTCCAGGCTGAACAGACCCAACTCTC